>CABFOQ010002563.1:0-37993 GCA_900660455.1 Gephyroberyx darwinii | reverse complement strand
GTTTATCTCCGGGAGCGCTGGTGGTGTGCTGCTCTGGCCTGGGCGCAGAGAGACACTGTCCTTCCCCCCCGTTCAGCCAACCAACCACGCGACCAACCACCCACCCAGAGCTTTGCGGCCCAGGACGCTGATGAATTAGTGATGAGAGTAGCCAGGTAACGGCAGCCCAAGGAGGCCAGCCGGGCCTTGCCAGGTGGAAACCCAACCCCCTGTGAGCTGAGGATTGTATGTGTGACATCTGAGCCTCCGGCAGCTCACGCATGGAGCACAAACAAAACACATCAGGTAAAGACTTTCTTCATAAACTCGACACGGCTAAGACTCTAATCCCCCATATCAGTCTGGCTGCGAGACATGCTCCACACACATGATCCTGAATGTGTGGACATCCCTTTGAAGTGTGAAAATGCCAACCATATCCGCAAAATGACTTCCAAAGTGTGCCACCTGGAGATGGCCACAGACAATGTCCCAGTGTTAGAGGTAAGATGATACTCTTGGGTAGGGAGTGAAGTCCCCCCCTTCCTCTGGCCTCATTGAATGAAATAGGTGGTTGCTGGGATGGCTCCTTGGCGATGCATTGACCTTTTTAACCCCACAGACAGCCCACTGATACACAAGATGCCAGTTTAGCCTGCTAAACAGATGTTTAATTCACGTCTGTGCAATGGTACTTCTCGTACTGACGGGGTTTTTGGAGTATCAATTTCTTACCTTGATGTTGTGATGAAACCGATGTAGAATTGACAGTATCATTGATGAATGTCTAGAAGTTTGATTATATATAAGTTATATTTCTGCTTTATATCCATTTGCGGGAAGAAATCAGCAGTTCAACATTCAAAATCTCAGAAATATAGGGGATCCGGTCTTTAAGTGTTACCGCTTTGTCAACCAAGAACTTCAGTTACCCATTATCCTTTAAAAAGAACCAACATTTGTTTTAATTTGTGCTCTAATTCATTTTGTGAGAGTAGATTCAAATGGTGGCCGTTTCATTTTGGAACAAAACTCTTCATATGCTTTATATAGTCACATCACAATTACAAGTGATCACAATGCCAAACTATTATTGTATGATGTGACTTCCTGGAATAGATGAAGGATAGAGATGAAGAGAGATAAATGTCTTTTTGTCTCCTCAGCCCTTTTAAGTATCATAATTTAGTTTAATTTTGTTCTCTTAGTTATTTTGTAAAAGTATGTCACTTTGAGAATGACACTCTTCACTCTTCACTCTTCAAGATGTTGTTTAAAACACTCATAATGCATGATTTTATCAAAATAATTACATTGCTGTTTTCCAACATGGTACGGAGCCCCTTAAGGGTCATGGTGGGGATTTTTTTCCCCCAAGAATTCCTTTTTTCACATGGTGAGCTGTTATGGTCAGGCTTGAACAATTTCATTTGTCTCAGTTTGTCCCATGTGATGCGTTACTCATGTCCATATGTCAGGGGAGTTTTCAGTAACACCATGGCTGAGGACACAAAAAGCCATCTAGCTCTCTTTCAGATGTGGAAAATCTGACAGCTGGGACTTTTTGCCCAGCTTGTCTATGTTGTGTATGTGATACCAAAATACACCAACTGTTTGACTGATAGCACAGAATTAAAAAAAAATCTAGTACTTTTTTAAAAGGATAGTAGGTAACTTGAGCTATTGGTTGACAAAATATAAAAAATATTTAAAAAAATGTTGACAGACTTTTTGAAATATTGAATGATGATGATGTTTCTCCCCAATGTATACCATACCATATACCATCCATCAAAAACTAAAGAGAGTCCAGGGTGCTTTGCTGTTATAATAAAAGTTAAAAACCTTTATTTTACATTGCCAGTCTTAAAAGTTAAAACTGACTGAAGCATTACAGGGTGAAGACATCCTGGTGAAGGCTCACTCAAGGTGAAACATATCGGTCAGTTTTAACTTTTGCTACTTTTGCTACTTTTGCTTTTTAATCCATTCTTGTAGCACCCATACTAAAGAGTACCTGTTGATGGACATTTCTTCTTCTTTCTTTTCTGGATAGATAGCATTTGGGAATAGAACTCTCCATAAGTTGCATGGTACTGCAAGTAGTGTACATAATGTTATGTGTTAATATGATATTAGGCCTAGAAATATATGCTCCAACATTTTAGGTGGACAGTCCTTTTTTAATTCTGCACCATAAGCATTCCTTCACACCTGTGCTGTAGCTTGCGTGGCTGCAGCTGACTGTGCATCATAGCTTTTTTCCAGGTCAAGGTGTTGCTCGCTTTCGAAGGTCAATATTTCCTCCCAGGACAGATAATGAGGAGCTTTCTGACAAAACATTCCCTTTACAACAGCTGATAGGAAGTCATCTAAGTCATCTTTCTCTTCCTCTGGAGACGCAGATGATAACCTCTACCCGGATATCTGAGTTATGCAACATCAGAGATACCAGGGCCTGGTTTCCCAAAAGGATCTTAAACAGGACAAGACACACACAGGTTTTTGTCCAAAATGTATCAGTCATCACCAGAGTTTTTTTTAACAGAATAGGACCTTCAATGATGATGATGAATGATGGTCGCTGTTCCCGCCCACTTTGGAAGGAAACCCACCCACCCTGATCTTAGCACAAAGGTCTTCATTGTCCGTTGGCTTATAATGGGACAAAGGTTAATTTAGCACAAAGTTGCTTTTTGGAAAACAATTTCCCTTTACTGTATTTTCTGAGGAATGTGTTTTTAGATAGTAGGTAAATGAAGCTTAGCGTCAGTTCAACCAGGAACCAGGAAGACTTCCTGGCTCATATCTACTTTATTGCTAGGTATTCTGACAGCATTCGGCCTTGCTTGTGTGTCCAATCAGCCCATTAAGCAAGGACACTCCTTTCCTCCCTCTAGGGGAACTAACTACAAACCACCACACCCCTCTGTCATTTCAACAGGGGGGGGGAATTCACAGAATTCTCCTTTAACCCATGAACATTGATTTGAACTGGAGCCACCACCAATGTTCATTTGATTCATTATCCATTAAAACTTGTATTCAAACTTACAATCTAGTCTCTCATGGCTTGAATTTAAGTTGTTGGTTGACAAAATAACATGTTGACACACTTTAACCTTTATTTTCCGAACTGGATATATAGCATGTATTAAAAACTAAAGAGGCTCTGAGGCTCTGTTGAGATAGCAAAAGTTTAAAACCGTTAATTTACATTGACAGACTGAAAAGGATAAGGTACTCGTACGTATTTACATTTTAAGGAAGTTTATACCCTTACTCCACTACATCTCAAAGCCAATATTTTACTTTTTACTCTACAATGTGTTGTATAACACGTACTAGTTATCTTTAAAAGAAAAAGTGGGAGAACACTTAACAAGAACCAGGATATTTCCAGTGTTCAAAAGAATAGTTTGAATATTCCTTTCTTGTATGCCTCTGCAGTTATTGACTTATAGAGTCAATACGATGGACTGCTTGAATAATGCTGGAGTCAATATTAATCCAGCAATACTTACTTACCTATTATTTGGCTATTGACTATAACAATGTAGTATGGATGTTTCAAAAGAGATGACTCAGTCTGTCAATATCAGTGTGCTCTGTGGCCGGCTGTATTAATACAGAACTAGGTTTCAGAAAGGTCACTTGTGTTGACAATTATTGATAAAGTACTTTCTTGTTGTAATGTAAACACACATTACTTTTCAACACTTCATTTTGAAGCCTTTTTACTGCTAATAGTACTGTCACTTTGGTTACTGGCCTCTCGGATATAGAATATTTGACTAGAAAATTACTCAAGTAATTTTCCAGACAAAGCTCACAAAGCTGCCTGAGACAAAGCTCAGACAGTAGCTCACTAAAAATATGCTCAAGTTCTTAGGTACAGTCAAGTGAAAATTGTCAATATTTTGTGTGCGCTCCAAATTAAGAAATGATGAATTTAAGGCATTTTTCCATGGACCCTGCTAATGTTTTGGCATGAACTCTGATAGATAGATAGATAGATAGATAGATAGATAGATAGATAGTTAAGGACCTTGGTAAACACTGACTAATCAACACGGAAAAGCGTGGTGTTGCTTACGTTGCTTACAAGCCCCCTCATTGCATCACGGACTTCCACACGCTCCTTATTAAGCCTGATTTCCATCGCTTTATCCGCTTTGTTTCCTGGCGGAGTGGAGGTGGGGAGGGGAGGCTGGCTGGAAGGCCAGATTGTGTGAGGGTGGTGGTGTGTTTGCTGTGTCATGTGGCACTACACTGCCTCTTCTGTTCCCCGTGGCCAGGCAGCGCCTGAGCTGTCTGCCAGCAAAAAAGACTTCCACTGTCAAAGGTTTGCGTTGCTGAAATCGTAGCTTACCAGTAACGACGTATACAGGCTGTGTTCTTTTTGAAATGTGTTAATGGTGTCTTTCCAAGGAACGGGGAAATACTCAGTGTTTCTCTGTTGAAATCTGTTGCTCCTAATGTAATTCATCAGACATGATGTGACATATCCTGCAGCAGTGCCACCAAAATACACTTCCTTAAATCGTAGTCTACCACTAACGTATACAGGCTTTTTGAAATGTGTAAATGGTTCCCTTCGAAGGAAGGAGGAAATACTCTGATTCTGAAATCTGTTGCTCTTAATGTGATCCCTGTACATGTATTGTAAATGGCTAATAAAGTGATTCTGCTCCTGGAATATGATCTATTCCTTCATGTGAATTTATTTCATTTAATGATGTATTTATGGAATTTATTTTTGATTCCCTATTTATTTGAAGCCAAAGGCAATTTTCCAGAAATGGATAATAAAGCTTTTCTATTCTATTCTATTCTAGCCAAGAAAGGGAAATGATCTTTTTGCTTGCCCTCCTCCACAGGTAGGTCAGAGGTCAGGGTCAGCTACAGAACAGCATCTCTGGAGCTGGTAGGGATTCAGGGTCTTGCTCAAGGACACTTCAACAGGGCGGATGCTTGGTGGCTTGGACCCTGTTTTTCCAGTTGAAGTCTCCCTACCCACATCACCACCCTGCTACCCCATATGCCACCCTTTTTAAATGAATGGACGTCAGCATCATGAAATACCCCATTTTGAGTAATAACATACAAGTCTTCCAGCGTGACTACAATGTGACTGGCAGCTTAACCTTTGATCGTATGGCGTTAGTCTGCTGATCATACAGTTGCTGTGTGACTTTAACATTTGCCGCTACAGTTGTTGCCTGCCTCGTGGATGAGAGGGGGAGGGGAAGACTTGGCCCTTCACCAGCCACAGCCCCAATGCTGGGCTGAAGTGAGATGCTACATGCTGTGATCTTGTAAGAAAAGCCACCAACTGAGCTATTGACTGTCTCTGAGTCACTGACCTCTGACCTCCCTTTATAAGAATTTCATTATCATTCATGTGATTCAAACTTTCTCTTGTTTACAGTATGTGTTGTATCTGCATTTGTAGTTTGTCTATCCCTGAATACTCAGCAGTTGCTCTGCTACTGCTCTTGTTGCAAGAATGGTGTGTTTTATTCTGGTTTTAAAGTTTACATATTTAAAGTTGTCTGGTTTATTTCGTGGATCATATAGAATTAACAATTCACCCTGGTTCTTTGTGGAACAGTTGTTTGGGAAACAACATTGCTCTTCTCCTGCATTTTTCTCTGTTGAGGAGTCAAAAAGGATAGAATTTAATGTCACACATGCACCACACATTGTTGGAAAAACACACATTAGTGTGACATGGTGCGGTCTTAGGACCCTTAGGCCCCAGTAGCCAGAGGGCCTCACAAGTATACATATTTTTTATTAGAAAATAAAAACTTTGTTTACAACATTTTTTTTATATCAAAGAATCCACTGCTGCTAGTGTTTGTTGCTAGCAATATTACTACCGCCTCCAAACCCCAAGCTCTATATACTTTGCTCAGCCCCAGCTTGAAGGCAATGTATAGAAAGAATGGATTGAAAATGAAATAAAAATGGATTGAAAAGAGTGGAATTTAGGATTCAGGGGGGCATGCTTGCCCAACATTACTAAGTCCATCCCTGGTTGTCAAATGTAACGATCACCTGCAAATCATTTATCAGAAAGACCTCGAGATACAATAATATTGCCGGCCCCACCCTCTTTGGCTCTGCGACAGCAAAGACGGCGAATACTTCCCATATAAGGCAATGGGCGGTCAGTGGAAGCCAAGGACCGCTTTCTGATTGGAGGAAAGGTCTGACATGACTGCTTTCTTCGATGTCGTTACCGACGCTCATTGGTCGGCTGACTTGGTCCGATTTAAGCTCATTATCTTAATCAGCCATAGATGAAGTGAGGAGGAAAAAAAGCCGAAACCAAACAAAACCCAAAGAGTTGGCGTGGAGCGTCGTCTCAAGACGGAACGACCACCACCGGTTGAAGGAAGAATGCTTGAAAACAAGAGAGAGAGATTGAAAACCTTCCTCAGGAAGATAGACGAGAAGGCTATTGTCAGAATCAAGCACTTCATGAAAGAAAGGTAAGCTGAACGTAGCTAACTGTTTGCCAGCACCTGAACCGCTATCTACCGGCTAGTCTAGAGCTGAGCATCACCAGAAGGGTGGATGCTAACGGCTAGCAGTTCATCGCTGTTAACAACCTTTCTGAGGGGTGTGAATCATTTTTATTTTACGTTAATATGTCACCGACCTCAGAGCAAGGCTTTCTTTTTAATTGATTTAAACAGTGAAATGGGTGTAAGATTAGATTGTGTTGAATAGGTCGCTAAAGCTGGTAAATTAGCCTTCCGCCCGACTGTAGACGTGTTGTCATTTAAACTACAGTGTACCAATGTTGTTGTGTTAGCTGGCTGACATTATCTTAACAGATAAAACGCTGGTATTGGTGGTCATTGACTTAAAAGTCTATATTTACACCCTACATAATAGCTGGTGGGTATGTTAGTTGTTCTTTTTCTCGTTTAGCCTAGCTTTCTCCTTCTTTTTCTCGTTAAGTGTCTTGTTACTATGAAAGGCGCTCCTAAATGTGGAGTGTATTTGTAATATTGTGTCTGTGTATATCAGCTACTGATGTTGATTGTATCCACGTTTAACTCCTAGTTAGCGTGATCTTAACGTCGTCATTGATGCAGTTGTTAGTCATCTGAGCATATGTCATCCTGGATGTAGCCTCTTTAAAGACTGGGTTGGATAACAATGTGAGAAATGATGTGGCCTGGTGGATAAACATGATGTGCTGCTAGCCAATGATCATGATGGGGTCATGAATGTAGGCTTGTTATTCAGAAGAGTGAATTGAAATGCAAGACCTGAGAATTGGGTCAAAATATCCTGTACCCTAGTCTTTTCTGCAAGTGTTATTACCCTGTACAGATACAGCGTATCTCGTGTTCAGTTCTCTGATTTCGGTGGTAAACCAAGAACACAAGTCCTGACCTCCTGACCACATTTAGCTGTGCAAAGTGGCATGTGAATGTTTGTTTAGCAGTGTGCAACCTGTTCCAGGCAATGTAAATAAACAGCTTTAAATGATGTGTAGTGGCAGAGTGGAAAGTTAGTCCAGATCTGGTCGGTTCTTAATCTCTCCCATGCCTCCTGGTTGGAAACCGTGACTTCATCCAGCGGCCTATGTGGGTCAGATTGACAACACTATTTGTAATGCCTTCATGATCACGGATGATCCAGCTCTGGTAAGATCCAGGGCGAAGCAGCCTGCCAGTAGACTACAGACACGGACTTACAAACACACGCACACGTAAACACACTATCTCTCTCTCCCGCTCTCCCCCTAGGGAAATGTACACACTTGTCACACAAGGGACGTGCTAGGCCGTGTTGTCTCGCAAAAGCCTATTTTTAGCTCCCATGGGTCAACCACAGGTGGTCTGTGGAGTTATATAAAGGCTTCCAGTATCTTGCTGTTAGTACTCCCTGTCCAGTAGGCATCACCTTTCACTGTCCTCCCCATAGATGGCCATTCACTGGAAAGAGAACCTCAGCAATCATATCTGAACCCCACCAATCCTTTGGGTGTTGCTCCAGCTAATATGTCAGTCTGCAACAACGTCCTTGACACTGAACCCCTACTTGGTAGCTCATCGTAAGATACTCTGGATACGGTAATCAGTTAAAAAATGCACCGTGTGCATGTGAAATGGCTTGTTGTAAAGGGAAGAACCTGGTATAGTTGGAAACCTTGTTGCATTGGAATAGGCAGGGTGGGGCAGCTGTGCAGGCATCCAGTTGGCTCTAGGAAGATGCTCACAGGAAAGGGCTTCCCAACCAACTGTGGGCAGGGAAGGCCCTGTAGGTCTAAATTATGAGCTGTGCTGCAGGCTTAGGAGAGTAGCTGAAGTTAGAGGGTGAAAACCACATCTGCAGTGGGGTTTATGGCTAAATGAGGGGTTGTAGACTAACCAGTTGGTTATGGCTGAAGGTGTGTGGGTGTGTGTTGCATTGCATATCTCAGGCTAGTGCTACTGACTATTCCCAAGCCCTAGTCACAGAGTCAGGAAAAAGCCAATTTTCTTCTCAGCTGTTTCAGGTTTTGCTCCTCACATAGGCCCAGTAAATGCTACCCAGCATGTTTCACATAGCCTAGTCTTCTTCTAACCACACAAGCCTTTGTGCAAGCCTGTCTAAAAACATGAGTCAAACCTGTCATCATTCTTCTCAGGCTGTCTGAACAATCAAATGTTTGTTACATTAGGGTGGTGCCATTTGTTTCCAGATAACCTTAGCCTGTTGGTACAGGAGAGGAACACTGCTTCACTGCACCAAGGCGAATTGTGCATTAGAGGATGCACAAAAAATATAAGGCACTCTTCTCTTAGGCAGTTCTCTGTGCCAAAATGCTGTGCAATGCATTAGCCAATAGAAAGGCTTTTACAATCCTTTTTCATGGAAAGGGTGCCGTCGCTTTTTTTCTACTGTGCCTAGCCCTTTGCACTATGAGAATGTAGCTATGTATCCAAACATCTGAACTGACTGGATAACTAATGTGCACATAATGAACAAATTATGCATGGGTGCAGAAGTATACTCCAGGGCGGTGGTTCTCAATCCTGGTCCTCAGGGCCCATAAGTACTGCTGGTTTTCTATCCTCCCAGGTAGTCAGTGGTATTCACCTGGTGTCCCAGGAATAACTTGAATCCTTGATTAGATTAGGCTGCAATGAAAACCAGCAGGACTCTGGGCCCCGAGGACCAGGATTGAGAACCACTGCTCTAGGGTATTGAAGATTATTACAACTTTGTAAAGCTGTAAACAAAGTATGACGACTGTCACTGTCTTTCAGAGATGTGTGTGCATTTATGACTCACTGGGGACATGAAATGGCTTTGGCACACTATTTCACCAATCTGAACAACCTGCTGTCCTGCTGAGGCAGAAATCAGCAAGGCTCAACTGTACAATCAACAAGAGGTCCCCTGTATGATTGTGTACAGTACAGCGGCCTACTTTGACTTTTTAACTATATTAGAGTCAGGTTGGAGTTTCCAGTTGCACCCCCCCTTCCTGCTCTATTGCGCATGGCCGTGAGATACCGTGAATAAAGAGCCTTTCTGTCTTCAAGCCCAGTCAGCATGGAGGAAGTGGAGGGAGATGCTGTGTGCATAGGCCACATGACTTCCCTCTCAAGCACACACACTTCATTCTGTAACACCATGACCACTGCTCTGCCACAGCAAAACACACTATCCAGTCCAATCCACAATAACAGTTTCAGTTTTTTACCTTTGAATTTGCTCAAGATTGCTAATTGTTCAGATTCAGATTTCTAATTGATTTTCAGCTGTCCAGTAGATGGTGCTCTCACGCCATCTGGCCCTGCTGGTTCTCTGCTGAACTCATGGAGTTCTCCTGGATGTGGACTTTATCAGCCCTCACATGTGAATCTTGCACGTTTTGTTATGCCACTAATGTTTTCTGTGGGAAAGTTTAGACCTAAGCTTTGCATTGCATAGCATTACATTGCAGAAGCAAAGTAGCCTAAGGGAGCTGGTGTTGCAGAACAGCTGACCTATCTCTGACGTCTGCAGCGGGCCTCCAGGGATCTCGGGGAGTAAATGAGAGGACCATAACTCTATACTCCAAGGAGCCCTTTCAGCTGGAACGTCCTATACTGTCACACAGGGAACATGCGCCTGAGACCGGAAGACACTCCCCACCACCACTCTCCACCCTCCCAACAACTCTGGCTGGTAGCCAGCAGTCATTTAGAAGTCCAGTCCACACATCTATTCAATTTATATTTGGCAGATGGATTTTGAAATCCAGCATGCATTATGGCCGGTGGATGGGAAAAGGTCTTGTCCCACACTTTTTACAACACTGCAGGGCCATTGTGAACCCCATAGACATGCCCTTTAACTTGTGACACACTGTACCAAGACCACTAGCTCCATAACAGACTATTCATGCACTTTCTGTCCGAACAGATATTAATAGCTGTGTGTGTGTGTGCGTGCCAGGAAGAGTATTTTAAGTGATTTATTTCCGTGATGGAGAAGATAAACACGGCCAGCGTGATAAGTCAACTTGCACTTCCTTGTTTAACCGTGGTGAGCCTTGTGCAAGCCTTATCTGCAGATACAATGGAAAGTGACAAACAAGGCAGAAGTGATCTGATAGGGTGGTGCTATTTACTTCAAGCTCATACGATGTGGACAGAGGCTAAATGTATGTTTAATTTATCATGTGGGGTGAATGAATAGGAGCCACCTTTTGCCCAATTGGCTCAATTATAGTGCCAATGTTTACTCTGCTCTGCTCTTATTGTATTCAGTAGTTATCTAGCTGGTTTGGCAAAAACACTTAACCTCTGTTGCTACACCAGCAATTTGACTGTGACAAGAATTCCCTACTTGAATGGAATGAGGATAGACTGAAGTAAATGAAAGTGATATTCAAGGTAAATGGGTTTGATGTCAGGCCTTAGTGCATCTTTGCACTAAGTAATCACCCCAAAGATGCCTAAACTACAAAATATAGGGGCAATAGTCACTTTAAAAAAGTAGGCATGTTTCTCTTTCTGACCCGTAGCCTATGAATCTGCTGCCTTCCAAGTGTCAACATTACACTGCTGTGCCGTAAGCCGCTAAAATAAGACACGCCTTATGTAAGCTGTATGGTGTGACTGGCTGGGTTGAAGGTTGACTCCCACCAGTGGTCCATTGCTCCACTCATCCATTGACAACAAAGGACAGGCTGCAGTGCAACACTTGCATTTTAGGTTTTTTTGCTAGCAGGGGTTTGGTGTCTTGCTCAAGGACACTTCGAGAGGGCACATGGCTGTTAGTGGGGATTGAACCTGTGACACTTATGGTATGGGACAGTCTCTCTAACAAGCTGGCCATCCTGCACCAGCCCCTCTGCAACTCGGTCACAAATAGTTTGCCAAGGAAACACCGCAGATGGTGGTGAGACAGAAGAGGCAAGGAGTGTGAGATGGTGGCCAAGTTGAGACTATCTGCCTGATTGGGTTTCCTGGATGTTGATGTCATAGGACATGGAAATGGCTCATGACGAACAACGACCCTCAACTAATACCCCCTTTCACATACAAATCCCAGTTTACATGGGTCATTCCCACGTTGGACCCATTCAGACCACACGATTGTAACGGGTTTATCTCAGGTCGTCAGCCATTCAGACCAGACGAGTGTCACCATATTTACATCTGTATACTTCACTGATCTTAACCAATGAGGTTCCCATCCAGCGCAACACTCCAGGTCGGGAGCAGGGTCGTGCACCCATGTCTGATAACCCGTGTAGAACCACTGTGAAGGGGGTATATGGTTTCTGAACAAAACTTCCAAGGGCCTGCTACGTTGACCAGCACATTGCGTTGTTTTTGAAAAAACCTCTCGAAACGGCCTCATCGGCCACAAACTTCCTCGTGCATTTCGGCCCCCTTTTTCAGGCTACACAACGAGGATGAGCTCACCATTGACATGCACATTGTATTGGCTCCTTTGTAAGCCACCCCCCCCTTGCTATTGAGGCCAGGCTTCTATTGAGTATTGTTTTGAGGCAGTTTAAACGGACAATAGCCTGCCGATGCTACTCCCCCCACCATTCACCTCCTACTGTTCTTACTGTCAGCTGTTTCCACGGCAACACCAGCTGACACTGCCTTTGGAAGGACAAAGCTTCAGGGCCACTTTGGGCTTGAAACCCGACCCTGTTGCGTGGTGTTTTTTTTCCCTCTCCTCTTACTCATTCCCTCACATGCTTTCGTTCACGCACCAGCTCCATGTTCGGCTCTCGGCTGTTTTGAAAAGCTGCAGTAAAAACGACCTTTACACCCTTTGGCAATCAATGCTCAGGGTCTAAGTTACAGCCTGTTTCATACTTGCACATTCAGCCAGCTCGACCAGTGTGACTCCTGCAAACTTTCAAGGGACTTGGAGCATAAGCCTGGGTGGTCATGGACAGAGGGAAAAGCTTGTTGAAGCAGCAGGGTGCTGCGGCAGATCGTCCTTACTCTGGGAGTCTGGGGAGGTAAGGCAAGCAAACCTGTCCAGTTATTCATCTCAGCCAATAATACTTGAACTGTGTCTCAGCCCAGGCACTGCTGACTTACAACCCATGGGAGAAAATCTGAAATATCTGAAGCAATTTGTAATGTCATGTAAAGGCCTTGAGTGAGCTCCTTCTCCTCAAGTGGATTCCAGTCTCATATTTGTGCTTAATGGTAGTGGTGTGCTTTTAGGGTCAAAAGTTCACCCCATTTGTATTGATAGTATACTCACAGTCCTGAACTGATAACCTGTGAGATTCAGCGATCGAGTGGCGTGTCTCAAAAGACAACAAAAGAATGTGTTGGTCAGTAATCTTTATTTCACGGAGCGTATCGGTGTCACCGTGTGAGGTTATGCGATGTGTCCACATGACAAATTGCCTGGCCAGAAAACATGGTCCCATGACCATGTACATGTCCATTTCAATTCTCTACTATGGAGAACTTGATACGCCTCTGGTGAGTTTCTCCTTTGTGTTGTCTTTTACAAGCTGATCTCAGCGTCGATTGGGTCAGGTGATAAAACGTGGCCCTTCACAATGGCAGTAGGTCAGAGTTCAAGGCCGCAGTCTGGCCCGTACACATCCACTGTAGATCAATAATCAGGCCACATCCTGCTTTTGAAGATGTGGTGCAATTATTAACAAACAACTTTGAGCAACAAGAAGTTGTTGTTTTTTTTATTTCAGGTTGTAACCTTTGGGTGCTGTTGGCACCCAGGTTCCTTTGCTAATCTAAGGCCACCCACCTCTCCACCCTCTATGGCTTTGGCCTTGAGCGCTGCTTTATAGCTGTCTGAATCCCTTTGCTAGATTATAGACAGACTTTGCTCAACGTGGCACAGAAGTGAACTTTTGCACAAACATGGACGTTACATTGTTTGATTATTGGTTTGGTGTTTTTTGTGTGTGTGTTATGGCTGGAATAAGTGATGCATGTCGCTCTTCTGATCAGCACAGACTTACATCCTGCCAGGAAAACTGACGGTCTTTCCTGGAACCTGTCTGCAATAAACGACATAGGCAGCTGAGCTAGGCATCTGGCTGACTGCCAAGCGGTGTGTGTTTTGTGTATGTGGGAGTGTGTGTGTTGCTTTGCATGGTCTTCAACATGCACATTTTGCCCATGTTTTCAGTGTGTACCATGCCAACCAGTCTAGTCTGTCAGGCATCTCATAACTCACCGGGCCTGTTTTTCATTTCATTAAAGAGATACACGTCATCTGAGTGATGACCTGATCTGCTGAGGACATACTGTTGGTGGTAGAAGTGAGATATAGCCCAGTTCTGTGGCTATCAAAGTAATACCAGGGCTTTACAGTGCCATTATCCCCAAGGAATTCATGTTCATGTTGCAGGCATACAGTAGGTGGCTAAATTCTGCCATTCTTTCAACAGCATTTTATTTCTACCGTAACAGACAATGCAGCTAACTTCCCAAAGGCCAGATCATTCTTCTACCTAGCGCCAGGCAGGCAAAACTGTTTGCGCATTGTTTTCTCCGTCCAACATTGCTCAGTTGGCTTTAGTGCGCAGTATTTATCTGTCTATGTACCTTTTTGGTAGATGGGCTTTTCAAGAAGATTCAATAGGTTTAGCTCAGATCTGCAGGGGTAGGGGAGGTCATGTGACAGATGAGATTGTCAACGACTTGGATATATAAGATCTGTAGGAAATCTGAATTTGACAGTGCTCATTTTAATTGATAAAGTTTTCCAATAAGTAGTTGGAGTATTTTGAAGTTTCCAAAAGCATCTTGATAAGTTTTTTTTCTCTAGTTAAATACTCAAAACTAATTGAAATACTTATTTCAAGTATATTTAATGAAATACTGCCGATCTCTGGCCAGTGGCATATAATTAAATCAAGGCTAGGTGATTCATCCTAGTAGCTGTTACAGGAAGTGCTTCAACATGACCTGGTTAATGGTTACGGTTGGTCATGGGTAGAGAGAGGAAGTAGTTGTGAAATTCAAACAAATCAAAGGCTTTGAGTAGAGCCTCCATTGCTGCATCACTTTAAACCTCCACCTTTTAGAAATGGTCAGATGAACATACTTAAACACACACGAGCGCTCCACCTGGCCATCAGTATTAAACAATGACTAAGGAACTGTAGCTGTAGATCATTGATGCTGTCAACACGCTGCCTACTTCTGTCCACAGTGGCTGGTTTGCCCCAAAAACACTTTTACTTTTACCACACATTTTACTAGACAAACTAGACTAGACTAGCTCCAAATAATGGTTTCTGGCTGGTGTCAATTTCCCACCTTGGTTTTATCTCACAGCGTTAACAGCTACATTCCAGTTCAAACCGGCCTCTAACTTGGTTTGAGATCGTAAAACCTTGTAAAACCACACAGGCAGCCGGTGTTGCTGGTCGCTGGTCGACTCAGTCAGTCAGACTTAATGACAGGCTAGGTAAACTCTCTAACGGAAAGTGGTTTTTTTAGACTGACCTTTACTCACAATAACTCATTGTGGGAGTAGACTTGAATTGTTTTGCTAGTTAAAGTTTGGGGTACTAGAATACGGGACCATGGAAGAACAACCAAGTCTATGACTGAAGTAAATGAAGAGTTGTATTTCAAAATGCTATATATCGAAACATTATCAGAAGTTCATCATTCAGTACCACCAAAACATGGAGGTTCCAGTCTGTAAAAGAAACATACTATCCTAGAAGTAGTTGTGTTTTACCTGTGTTTTCTTGGGTAGATATAGGCTATAGCCTGAAGGGCTGATGTACCACTCCTAGATCAGGCCAGATGAGCCGGTCTGAGCACTTCTGTGGTATTTCTCTCTCACACGTTCACATCTAGGTTTGAGAAACTCTGAGTCTGCGTTGCCAGCCAGAGCAAATCCCAACAAGACAGGATTTGATATCAGATCAACTGTCTGTGGAAAAATTTAAGGGAAGGTGTGTGTGTGTGTGTGTACGTCCGTGTGTGTCTTTCCCTGCCTGTTATTGGGCTGGGGGTGTGGCAGAGCTTGACGTCACCCACTACGGAGTGTCACACCATTCTCAACACAAAGCTGCTTCCTCTCTCACAGCAGCATTCATACAACAGCTTTCTCTGTCAGGATGTGGCCTAGGACCCTAGCCTAACTAGCACAGAAGTTCATCCTGAAACACACATTAAGACCGTTAAAGAGTTTTAAAATCTTTTCTGTGGAGTGTTTATTTAACTTTTTTTTTGTTTGTTTAAAGAGGAGCGATGACTGCATGAGGCCTGTGATTTTTAGCCTCAGTGGTTTTGTGTGATTTTTATTGTTGTCCTTTTTTTAAAGGAAAGGAAAATGCCTACTGTGAGTAGGTATATGAGTTTTCGCTCGTCAAAGAGATTTCATTGTAGTAGGTGAGTTGGTCTCTTTGTTGCCACTTGTTTAGCAACAAAGTTTTCATGTTTGAATTTGAGGCTTAAGTTGTCTGTGTGTTCACTACCTGCTGTTCTTGTTTACTTGAGTTGCAGGTTTTTGTCCAAAAGTCAGTTTGTCCTTGGCTGCTTTGTCTTATGTTGTTGTTGGCGTTGTTGCCATAATTCAGAAGTTTCCATTTTTTTATTTTTAGCATTCAGCTGACCTCTCTCTCCAGAGCGTCTTTCAGTGAATGAGTAGATGGCTGTTGAAGGACACACTGAGTGTTAAGGAACCTGCAACCTTCCATTTACTGGACTCTCTGAGCATTACAGCTTGTTGAACTTATTGAAATGACATGTTGGCTGAGGCATGTCGTTTTTAGAGCATAAACCTACAACGACCAGCTTATGAGGCAGTAAGGTGTCATTTTACAACCATGGTGTGAGCATTTACGCAACATAACAAAACACCCTGATTGGGGGGGGGTTGCCTTATCCAACATACCATAAAGATAAGGCCCTGGTCAAATGGCCATCCAGCCCTGACAGAACCTGTTATAATTGGAGTAAAAATGGAAGAACAAGTAAAGTCCCTGATTTAATTTCTTAGATAGTTTCCAACAGATCCACGGGCCACCGTGTCTGATTTTATTCACCATCCACAAATTCACTTACTGGAAATGTCAGAATTATCTTAGAATTGAACACAACTTCCAAATGATGGGCATGTACCTGCCAACGTGATTTGCAGAGAAGATTTAGTAGTATTAGGCTGGTGGCTGGCTTCCATGGGTTCTAATGTCTTCCTGTCATTGGCCTACATAGTTTGTTTGTTTGTCGTCCATGATGGAAAGTATAAGCAAGTTTGAAGCTTCCTGTTTTCTTGTGAAAGGAATGTGGTGAATTGATTGTGTGTTGGGCTAGCTCAGCCAATAAGGACCTAATCTGCGATGATACGAACACTGGTCCTAAATACTGAATCTCATCAATGTCTCTACCTAGACAAGACATCCTATATGTTGATTGTACTTGCTGATTGCAGTAATTCTGAAAACATTTTCATCAAGAGTTGCTAACGCCTTGCTTCTCCACTTGTCCAGCAGCTACCCAGTAGAGAGCAGCGGTGGCGGGCTGCCAGCCAAGTTGAAGAAGAGCAAGAGCAGCTTCAGCAATGGCAGCATTAAGAAGAAGTTGGAGCACAGGAAAGCCCTGAGTCTGGAGGAGGCCCAGCTGGAGATCCAGCAGCAGCACAAGACCCTCACCAGACAATTTACTGTCAGGTGAGACTTTCCGAAAAAGTATACTATACCAAAATCCAGTCAAGAAAGATGGCCTGGGGAAAAGTCTGGATATTTGAATTCTGTAGTAGTGGACCGCCTCAAGAAAAGTGCCACCACTGCTAAGACAATTGAATTAGTGTTATCATCAAATATGGAAACAGTGGAACATAAAAACATTAGAATAAATAACTGGCAACAAATTTAGGAGTATAGGGGAAATTCTTGTTTAGCCACAAACACACACATGTGTACTCTTGGCTAGTGTGTGTGTGTATATAGCACTGAAGTGGAAAGTCCTTGTGTGCTTATATTTTATCTCCTCACACAAACCTGCAGAAACCTTCTATAAACTAACAGCTCTGCTTTTCGTCTCTGCAGGTCGCAGACGTTCGATGTCGACAGCAGAGGTTTTGAGAGGACCGAGGGCACAGGCGCACAAAGTGTAAGTCCGCCATAGGTCTGAATTAATGTACTATGTGTCATTTCTAGCGAGTCTGTGTGTCTAGCAGTAAAGTAAAAACATTTGAGATACTTTGCAGCGCAGCACATGTCATTAACAGCGTGTGTCAATCATCTGTCTCCAGAGCTTCATAAAGCACAACAAGACATTCCACAAGCTGTTTCCAGACATTCCCGAGAGTGAGGACTTGATACATGGTAGGTGAACTGACATGCCTCAAAATGGGTTTTAAAAAGCATTAAGTTGGCCATCTATTGCCTGATCTGACTGGTATGGGTCGTCTTCACTGTTTGCAATGACAATCCACATAGCTAGTTTCTTCAGGGTCTCTGCAGGTCTCAAAAAAGTTTAAATAAATCATCTAAATTTAAGGCTTTAAGAGTATCAAAATGTCTCACATACAGTTATCAGAGGTCTTATTATTTAACCTTCAAAACATGCGTTGTTTGGAAATAGGCTGGTTTTGACTTTTTGTTTTCTTACTTTCTTTTTTTTTTTTAAACTTTTTTATTTTATTGGTTATAATATAAATAAATACAACTCCGGTTAGCATTAAATCTCAACAAGTCACAAACACAATCAAAATTGTTTGTTGTCTGAACTCTGCAGATACCCTGTCCTTTGAAACAACGTACAATATGTACAGCCTTTAAATGGCTCACCACAAATAAATTGGCCAATCCCAGCACACCATAGTCCCCTGGTCCTGTTTGTTGATCCATGCCCCCCCCACAACAGATGTAGACACACACACACACACACACACACACACCTGTTACGCTTCTAACTGTTATGCAACTCTTAACAGTGCATGTGCTTCTCTCCCCTCCCAGCATACATCTGTGCCCTGCAGAAGGAAGTGCCCTACCACGGCCGGCTGTACATCACCGACAGCCACGCCTGTTTCCACTCCTCAGTTCTGCTCAAGGACACTAAGGTAGGCCACAACTACTCACTTCCTTTGGTTAGATGTTTGGTATCTGTCATGTTGAAGCCTTGTCAGTCATAAGTTTGGCAATGTTAGCACATTTTCTCATGCTATACTTTATAGCTTTTTAGAATTTTAGGGCCCAACAGGTTTATTTTGTGATATTTCTACATTTTAAGTTGTTTTTTTTTAGTTTTCTAACATATTCTGTGTGTGTTTGTCTGTCCTAGGTGGTGATTCCCATTTCTAGCATCCACATAGTGAAGAAGCAGAACACAGCCTTGCTGGTGCCCAACGCCCTGTCCATCCGCACCACAGAAAGGGAAAAGGTCAGTATTTAGCCCCAGACAGCCATCCTAATAAACCTCTGATAAGGCTGGCATTGAGTCCAGTTAATAACCAGAGACGCTCCAAATCAACACAAAGCCTTACACAACCACATTGAACTCCCTCCTATAAGACGTAATCTGATCGTTGATTTGGGGTTTTTTCAGGTGAAGGTTTGCCTGCGAGGCAGACAGCTAATACGCCTGCTGTATTTTTTTCCCTCTCATCTTTCAGTACCTGTTTGTGTCTCTGCGGAACAGAGAGGCTTGTTATCAGCTGCTGCGTTCAGTGTGTCCTCAGCTAGAGGTGAGGTTCAGGACACGCACAGTGGCTTATTATGCACTTCTTCAAAAGTATGGGATATGATTTTGATCATTTCTGCATCAGTTCTTGCTGATCAAGAACTGATTCTGTCATCAGACACATATCAAACTTCCTAAACTAGTGACTATAAGTGACTATAAGAATTATCTTGCACTTACAATGTGCTTTTAATTTCCTTATAAATCCTTATGAGCACCACGTCAAGTAAAATGTTTCCCACATGACTACACATTTTATGTAGGCACACGTTTTATACACTGGTTGACCCACTGTCGTTTCACATATTGTGATATTGCAATAATCTTATGCTATAGAGTCATATGGCATGGGTGACAGTCATATTGCGCACACACTATAAGCTTGTATCATATTGAACTCTTGATCAAAATGTCAATATTCAGTTAAGAAGTTAATGTCTGGAAAAATGGCACAAGTTCTGTTCTGACCTGATGTAGCACACCAAAATGGCATTACTTTACAAAAGTACCTTTTTGAAAATGTTCTTCCATAGAAGTTACATATTTCTTTCTGTCCTTACAGGACAGAAGCACCAACAGCAGCCCCATCTTCTCCTCACCCGAGAACAGCTTTGATAAGAAACTAGTGGTAAGGGACCTTTCCATTATATTACAAACTGTCATGAATTTGTCAAGTCACCTAAATGCCTTACAAGCACCACAGTCTCTTAAAAATTGTGCCTTTTTTCAATTTGGCTTTTGGGTATTTCAAAAATCAGGATTTGCTAGTTTTCCAGATAACTGCCAAAAGGTGTGGGGATGGGGGTGGGGGGGTGTTTTTGAATAACATACCAGAGTAAAACTGGTATTTATTTGGTATGATATGATATTTGTTCTTACTATGCCAACCATTAATCTCTCATTATGAACAAAACCCAAGTGCTTGTATTTTTTTGCTGTGGCTATTAAGTTATTTAGAGGTCTGCTTCCACCCTGAAAATCTACTTTGCTGGGTGAATGGTGAATGTGGCTGGTGACCTTTGGGATTTACCAGCCATTGTGACTACTGGACAAAAAAATGTTCCCTTCCCTGTGACAAACCAAGCGATGGTCTGTTATGAAAAACTGTTATGTGTCTGTGAAGTTGTTTCTGATGGCATGTCATGTTTTTCCATCTCCGCAGAACTCCAGTCAGTCCAGTCTGGATGACGGCTTTGACCAGTACGATGGTTCTACCCCAAGATTAGTACTGGAGCCGCCTCTGCACAGACCACATAGAGGTAACAAATATTCACTAGGTACACTAGGTTAACCAATTGACATCAACCTGTAGACATTTAGACATTGCCTCCCCTCGTAATATGTGGAATGTAATGCTAATAATCAGCTGGCGGACACATAAAAACTGTTTCCATTTTTGTGATCTCCAGAGCCAGTGCCTAATGGAAATGGCTCCGCTTTCAGAAGCCTGCACACACATCACAGCAATAGCTCATCTTCAGAGGAGCTGTCAGTATCAGGTAATACAGACACACATCCTCACACATTTTGAGGAGTAGGTGTTCCTAATATGAAGATGGTGCTTATTAACCTGTTTAGCGCCTCATGCTCCAGCAATCATCCACAAAACAACGTGCAACATATTGTAGATGTCTGAAAGCACAGATGGATAAAGTTACAACAAAGGAATGTTTTGTAGTTTACTTTTATGTGGAAGCTGAAAGACACTAAAATGTCATCTCATTCATGCTGTGCTCCCTCCGTCCTCTTCCCGGCCCAGGTGGATCGTGGGTATGGAGTGTGACAGAGAAGGCCAGGTCCCTGCTGGTCCAGAGAGAGGCCAGCACCCTCAACACCCTCCTCTTCATCTACTTGATTTTGTGAGTAGCGGCTACTCCCTTCTCCTCTCCCCACTTCCCTCCCTTTTAATGCCTTTATCTTCCCTAGCTGCTAATCCAGATCTACTTAACACTTCAACTCCTTAAAGGGAAGGTTCAAAGATTTTAGAAGCCTTTCCTACTAATTACAATCCGGTCCTTCTCTTAGGACGTTCAAAGACTTTTCACGCTCCCGTTTTTATCCCCAATTTCTTTAAAACCAAATCCAGATGTGATAACATTTTGCATGCTGCGAACAAATACTCGATCACTGAACAATAGAAATTCTGGACCTTCTTCACTTCAAAAGACAAAGGCTCTTATCTTTATTTCCTTGCTTGCATTACTTTATTTGGAATGGAGTCAGAAGTTATGCACTTTATCATATGTGCTTTTATTCAATAAAACTTGAATCAAAAAATGTCCTTTGATGGCCAGCCCTGTAGTGATCTGGTCAGTGGCCGGTTCATACATGGATTGGTTATCTAAGAAGTGAATGCGATGAAATGAGGAGATAAGGGGGAAAAGCCTCATGAGGTGCATCGAGTCATACACGCTGTAATGTCGATTTCACCCCTCTGGAGTGCTCTCTTTGAAGATGATGAGAGGTTGCTGTCGAGGAAATGTCACTTACCTGCTGTACCGTGGTGTTGAGTGTATTGAAAAGGCAGTGAATGTGACGTGGCATATTTTTTTGCGTGCGTTGCAGGGTTGTGCTGCTGCTGCTGTCTTCAGGCTACATCGGCCTACGTATCGTGGCTCTGGAGGAACAGCTGACGTCCCTGGGTGCCCTGCCTGAGTTCGCCCTGCAGAGCGGGTAAAAAAACGTGCTTGCTCTTGGCCTTTCTTGGAGGCTGTCCCAAAAACAACCATGACATTGCCGTCATGACTCTGCACTCCACACTACCACAGTACAGAATATAGACTCAAACTCCTTCTGGGTCCTCACATAAACGGACCCTTTTGAACGAATGAAAGGCTTAACAAAGCTATTTATTCCAATAGGAATATAGCATGCATTCCTGTATTGTTCTGATTAGATGTGATTTCAGACTAAAAGTTCATCTATCTAAGGTCTGATTGATCTCAGAATCAGAATATTCCCCTCTTATCAGATGTTCACACTGTTGCGCAATTGGCAAACAATTGACAAACCTACTATTAGGTGTAGCCTTGCTGCCCTGAAACCAAATGCTTAGGTATTGTTAGATGTGTATTCAGTGGCAGCTTGTTTTTGTCACGACACACTCAATTGATTCTGTCTCTTTTGTCTCTTTGTTAGGTACCAAGACACATAACCCTCATTGACTGAAGGACAGATGGGGTGACTCATGACTGGAGGATGTTTTTGGCCTCTTCCCAGCAGAACCCAATGGGAGAACTTCAATCTACTCAGACTTTGCTCCCAACATGGCCCATGCTGTTGCCTAGAGGAAGAGTGGCCAACCTGTGCAATTTCAGAGACAACTCGCTAACTTGAAGGGCTATACCTCCTCCTAGTGCAGTAGACAAAGGACATGCCACGACTTAGCCACACAGAGCCAAGCCAACATGCATATACAAATATACACACACACACACACTGCCTGGTTGCAGTGTGTCTCTGTGGTTCAAACCAAAGCCAAATGGCTCAAACACAATGAGGTGCCACGCTAGCCACGTCGACGGGCGCTTGTCCGGCAACTGTTCGACATCTGTGAACTTGTGGTATTCATCCGTCTTGCTTCAGTCACGTTCTCCTTCCGGAGCGTGCGGTCTGAACAAGGCTATATCAAGGCTTTACCAGCCAACATTAGCCTGTTGTAGTGCTCTTATTTATTCCACCTCAACACCTGAGACATGCTATGCATAACTACAGATGCAGTGTGCACGTCCTCTGCATGAGTGCACGGACATGACTTTTTAAAGCTTTGCTATCTCCTATTTACCTTCCCATCAACCTACCGCGTTTTATCAGGGGTATATACATCTGTGTTTTAATCTTTCCACTCAGAAACTGTTGGGTACTTCTCTTTGAATGGTTGTAGTCTTCTAATCAGCTGTGGGTTGAAATGAGGATAGCTGAAATTCAGATCAGCCTGCTGAGGCAGCCATATTGAACTTGATTCTCTCTCTCTTTCTCTCCCTTTCTCTTTCTATCTCTCTCTTTCTTCTCCAATCATCACTGATTGCAGTATTTATTTCCTGGTGTTCGGCATGATTTAAACCTGTTGAATGATCAATGCTAGGAGTTGATTTTTCTTCCAGTCTCAACTGGATGAACGCGTCTTCAATGCACAAATATCTAGTACGATCGAAGGAGGTCGTCTTGTAGGCGCCGATTTGTTTTCTAATGTAAGACTTTTCTATTACTTTGGTCTTGGAAGAAGTTTTGTATGGATACTGTCTGGTTCAGATATCTATCAATGTACGGTCGACCAGCAAAATCCAAAACTATGACCAAGTGGTTTTAAAGCAAACGAAAAGATGTACCTTTTGTCCTTGACAGGGCTCTCAAGGAGCAAGTGGCATTTCTAGAAGTTTCAGGTGATTTAAAGTAGCAACAATACTGTTTGTAATGTTCATGTATGTGTCTAGAACATCGACACTTGACTGATGTATGCACTCTCATCCTATTCACCTTCAGAGAGGAAACTTTTAAAGCTATTAACAAAACCACACAGTAAGGTCCAAGTTTCAACAGCAAGAAAATAGTGGTCCAAAAAAAAATTTCAGTATGCAACAAATGATTATGCATGAAAAAAAGTAATGTTTATTTCTTTTTGTTCTGTTTTTAAATGGAGTTTGATGTTTGTGGGGAGGAAATTGTGTAGAAGAAAAAACAAAAAGTGAGTGAAAGGAAAAGCTCAAGCGAGCAAGCGCACTTTAAAATGTTGTGCCTGTCACAATCCAAAGACATCCCATTTGGATTGAGAAGGAAGGGCAGAGCCAGCGTTCTGTGGTATGCGACGGTGCTAAGACCTTTTGTTTAAAAAAATAAAAATAAAAAAAAATCTTTCACTCAGGGGGTGGTGGGTACTACCCGCCACGTGGTTTTAGGTTCACGTCTCTTGCTCTTTCCTTATGTCCTTTCAAAGTCTAATGCTCGGGGTGGGGTTCGCACACATCTTGGAGTTTCTCAAATGGCGAAAGAACACACTTTTCATTGAGAATCACATGTGACTTTGATTTTTGTCAGTCTTGTCGATTGACGCAACTGTAGTCAGCATTTCACAATGCTTGCTTTTTCTTTTTTCCTCTTTCGTGACCCCTCTAAACTAATGTAACGATGCATATCCACACTGCATCTCATTGGCTCAACATCACCCTTGTTGCGGAAGCTCTCCCCATCTGTTTTGACAAGGCGTAGTACGTGTTGCTTTTGTCACATCCTGTTTTGGGGTGAGTTGTATTCAAATGAGCTAAGGTTTTTGTCACCATGCCATATACAGTACTGTCAATTCATACAATCCCCCACCAGGGGGCAGCACACAAATCCACTGTCCTCGAAAGGACTCCATGCAAGAATCTCAGTGAGGAGGGCAGTATTTGTGTGGTTTTGCACTATTCAAAGTGTTGTAAATAATTTTTCTATCAGTTATTGTCCTTAATTCTACTATGGTCCTATATATTTATTTGCATTCTGTGTAATTCAAAGTAGTCTCTGTGAGATGGCTTTGCTATTGTTCAAAATAAATCAACTGTTGCAAGAACTAAATCATGCTGTTCTCATTTTCTGTCATTGCCCTGTTTGTCACATGGTGCTACACAAGCCTGGAAAAGGAAAAAAGGGAATTGAAAATTAATTGGAACATTCCCAGTTTAAGAGTTGCACAAATCTGGAAAAGTATTAAATATTAAGCCCTAATCTACATAACATAGATTATATAGTTGTACATCCGCTGGCATTTCACACTGATATTTATTAGATATTAGAGAACCAATTAAAATCATCAAATTCAGTCAAGAAATTAAGGTCTGGAAAAACTGGAAACCTTGAAATGGAAAAGTTGTAGGAACTCTTCCAATGTTGGTTGCCCATGCGTTGGACCAAAGGGAAATTGTTTAGAAGAGCTTATTTGCTGAATTGCAAAATGGGTAAAGCATTTACACTTCTCCAGAAATCTCAGAGAAAAGCCAAACTGAGTGGCCATAAAATCCTCCCTTTAGTGAAACTTTCTCTGTTGTGCTTGTTCCTCTTTCCCGTATGTGGCATAAGAACACCATCTAGTGGAGAATGTGCAAATGTAGTAGCATATAACATTTTCATATGGGACGGTTAAATTGTTTTTTGTCCAGATCAGTGAGTGCCCCCCCAAGGGTTTTTACAGGGGCTCCAGGGGGTCCTCATGCCTCAGCAAAATGAGGGGTAGTTTAATCTTAATCTACAAAACCTTGATCAAAAGTCTGTGGTCTAATGTATCTGATTATATTCTCTAAAATGGTAATATTTTTTAAGCATGGGCTCAAGATAACCAATAATTTCAACAATAGTCATTGGTGAGTTTTACATTCATGACAGCAATCATTTTGGTGATTTTGGTGGTGTGACATTTTTCAAATGTTTTATTTCGGCTTGAACCTCTTTGCTGTTTTTATATGCATTTATTGCACATGAGATTCACTTGGAGCTTAACCATGACATTTGCTTACTGCCAGTCTTGTGAACGTTGGTGACTAAAATATGATGAAAATGCACTCTTCGCTCCATGCAAATAAAAATATTAGTTGATTGAATGTCGGTTTATGTCAGTAAGTCAGAGAAACCACTCGAGTTTATTATTTCTGTTTATTCTAGTCTAGGAACTTTGCCAAGCTGCAGTGACATCCATTGCAATAGTCTGTAACTCAGTGGTGGTGCGTTTCTCTCGTTCAGCTGTCAGGGATGCTCGGAGGTGCAGGTTCTGCAACAGTCTTCTGGTAAGCACAGAGCTGAAACACACCTGAAAGAAGAGAAGGACAAGAGACGTCTTTATCCATTCCAATTACAATCAGAATCACTTCAATCACCAGAGTTTTATTTCTAAATGAGGTATCCACCATTTGAAACAAATGGTTGCTGTAATGGAAGCAAAGAACATTATGGATCAAGGATCAGAGCTACAGAGAGCTACATTTCCCTGACAATGTAACTAATATTCCTGCGTTAATGAATCATAGAAAAGTGTTAGGCAAAAAAATAGTTTTTTTCACCCGCAACAAAAGCCAAAATGATGGCCACCCAGCCAATGATGTAGGACCAGGAAAAGCGCCAGTCCAAGAAGCGTTTGCCAAAGAAAGTGACCGTCACACCGGTGTAAATGGCCAGGGCCAGCAGAGCCAGGAAACCTGGGGACGAAGAAAATGAGATGACAATAAAATGTCCACTAAGCACAGAGACAAAACACTGAAACATTCATACAGATACCCAACAGCAATCCTAATCCAAAGGCTCAATTAAACAAGAAAGCACATTCCCTTCAAGTCCTCCTGGCTTATTCTTTAGATAGCATTACCTAGTTTTATTCCAAATCACTTTTGAGACTTTTGTATGTAAACTGTTTTGCTATTGAGAATATATAACCTTTAATTTCCTTACTGCCCCTTGATTGCATAATTGTACAAGCAGATAACTTGAGGAAATTGATCTTTAGTCCTCATGGACCTGTAGTGTTCAGACTCAACACAAATCAGGGTTCCTACACAGGTCTGGAACATTTGGAAAAAATCTGGAACATTGAACAAAATAATTGTCGAATCGGCATATATGTGACTATTCATTTTATGAGTAGTATTGCCAAGCTGCTAACAGCATACATTTTAAACGCCTAATCTACAAATCCAGGGAAGAAATTAAGGTTTGGATCAAGTGTGAAATTTTGAAAGGGAATTTTTTTAACAACTTTCAAAACAAAGGTACACTGAAAAAGAGAGCTTTGACCATATTGCCCTGAAGTGAATGTGATGCAGTTGAGAGCATCTTGCAACTGACCTTTTAGTCTTTAACCCACCCTGCTTTAAGTAAGGGTTAATAGAGTGGTGCAGGGATGACGTATTTTTGTAGGCCAACCCAGAAGTTAGCATCGCCCTGGTTCACGAGTGGGGTATTTACTGACAATATGTCGTAGAACAAAACGTGAAAATCTCTTAAGCTTGTGTTAACCACAGACCTTATTTCAGGCATCTAACCAAAAACCCATTCAAAAAACCCATAGACTTCGAGAAAAGGGAACCGGAAGTGAAAAAACACTAACTCCCTTCTGGGTTTTAGGACTCATTCCTGCACCACTCTATGTACAACGAGTTGATTATTATTGGAAATGAAGCCCGGGGGGTTCCTGCTTATTACATACCAAAGATATTAACGTTCCCCTTTAATATTTTGCTGTGCCTCAGTAAAACGATAATGAAAAATCGAACATTTCTTGTATTGTGTCCAACAACATCTCAAAAATAAGTGTGGTCAATTTGGTGGTGATAACCGGTACAATGTCTTAGGTGTAAAGTGAGTGGCCATTATTCTTGTCTGGCAAATCGTTGGACTACTAAAAAGTCATCTTTGTTTAGATGTCCCTGCAGGTGTCTGTTGCAGGGAAGTTAGTTTTTTGTTTGTGACCGTCAAATTGTATGGGTGCAGATCACTCAAAGTAAGTTAGAAAAATGTTTTCAGTATTTAGCTGTTGCTCTTACATTGAGTGAGCAAGGAGGTCAGTGAATTTGGCTGTTGATGGGATCAAACCTATGACTTTACAGTTACTACTCTTACCCCTACGCCACCCTCTGACCCATTTCTCTCTTTCTATCTCTCTTTCTCCACTGTGTGTTACCTGAGAGGATGAGGGCGATGCCACCAGTGCGGACCCTTCTGCTCTTGGTACCGTTAGCAAAGGCACTCAGTCCCAGCACCACGCCGGCGAAGCAGCTCAGCACCGCCAGCAACATGAAGGCCCGCGTCGCATCCCAGAAGGCTGTGCACAGAAGTCAGGATGAATGACTTATCAAGGCAAGATAGATACAGATATTTAGTGACATGGTCTTCAACAGCCGTAGCCTTATCAGGTAGAGGAGTGGGAAACTTAATTACTCTATTCCTTTTAAACTTTGTCACAGTGTGGTAAAAATCACTTTCAAGTCTGTTCTTTACTGAGCAGTATCTAATTAATACAATGAAATAAAAGTTGTATTGTTGTGAAATGCAAAGAAATTTGAAAACGTCAAAACATGGAAGAACTTGGTTCTGTTTGCAATTAAATAAATTCTTGGCCATTTATAATAAATCACATTGTTGTAGAAGCAGTAGTATGTATGTATGTAATATGCTATAAGCTACGTTTGCTAATAGTTCAGTAGCTAACGTTTACTAGAAAACCAAGTACCAATCTTTCTGCCTCTGATTATATTGAGATTCTTTCTTCTTTGTTGGGTCACAACCTGTAGGAAATAGCCTATGGAGAATGTGATTGTGAGACACAGAAGGCGATACCGGGAGTGCATATACAGCTGGCGGATCTCTGATATTGTGTTTTCTAAGGAGGAGTGGTGTGCAGTGCACTCCTTGTGCGCTGTAGGTGAAGCTAATTCATGTTATGTACATACAAATGGCAAATAATCAAATTTCACATTTAAATAATTCTCATATTTCCAATGCATCACCTGACAAGCCGATCTCTATGCACCCAAAACCAGCAATGCTCTCTATGGGGACCGTAGAGGCGGCTATGTCCTCTGCTGGCTCGTAGATGGTCCCCCTCCCATGACCGATGCTTCACGCTGGGATGTAGCCAGTTTCTCTTTATCTCTTCGCTTACATCACTGAATCTCTTCTTGTACTGGGCAGCAGTTCTCAGTGGACCAGAGGAAGCTAGGCATTCACAATGGCATTAGGCATTACCTCTTCCCAAGCCAATTTTACATTGTCAGCCCTTGGGGGCCTATCTGAGGTGCCATAAATGTGACTGTGTTGACTCTGCAACTCCTGGACAAAAATATCAGTTTCTTCTTGGGTGAAGCTTTTGTGGTAGTACCGGTTGCAGCCATCACAAAACTATCAAAGCACCATTGTGCAAGCTCACTGCTTTTACATGACCACCTTTTTGCGTTGCTTCTCTCCATCGAACATTTTTTTTTGAGGGCATTTTACTGGATCTGGTCTTGGGAAAAGCACTGGTTTGTTTAACATCATCTGTTTGTGTATACCCATATTTCCCAAACATAATCCATAATTGTATGTCTGGAAAACGTAAACTTTAAATTTTGCTTTACTCCAGCGAGCTAGCTAGCTAAGTGGCTGCAGCTCTTTGGATGCAATAGGATAGGTAGGCTAGCAAGGTAACATTGTTTAGCCTACCAGAGCTACAGTTGTGTACAGGTATTTACAGGTAAAAATTTAGCCCATTTGATGAGAGTAGTGAACCAGAGCAAGTGATGTATTCATGCAACGTATTAAGATGGCACACAATTGAGATTCGAAGTGCATACAGGTTGTGATGTGACTGTTATAAATGCAGCCAATATGCCAATTTGAAGAAAATAAATTCTAATCTGAAGAAGAGCAAAGTGCACCTCACAACATACAATGGAGCAAGATTTAAAGGCATGGCTCAATTTCACATACAAAATATATAACCAAGGTTTTACCTGTGATAGCTGTGTCAAGAATTGGCTATAGAGATTCAACTGATCCATCACATAGAAGTGACCATGCCCACTGCCCGGGAAGAAATGTTGTCTTGGCATGCAGATGTCTTCACAGATGAATTTGGCACACTTAAAGGGGTAGAGGCAGTATTCCATGTGGATCCTCAGGCCAAGCCTAAGTTTTACAAACCCAGGTCAGTCCCTTGCTATCAAACCACTTGTCAATGCAGAGTTTAATCTTCTTCTTGAACGGAAAATCATAGTCTGTAACACATTCAGTGGGCAGCACCAATCGTGCCAGTGGTTAAACCTGTTGAACCTAATGCACAAAGTAATGAAGTGAGAATCTGTGGAGGCCTCACAGCTTAAAGGTTGAGGAGGTTGAGTTCGCAGGGGGAGAGACATTTTCAAAACTTGATATGAGCCATGCCAACCTTCAGATTACTCTAACTTCAGATTCTTCTAAACTCTATGTCACTTTTAATACACACAGAGGACTGTACACCTACACATAACTGCTTTTTGGTGTCCGTACGTATGGAGTGGAGTATAGAGTGCGTATACCGGCCCCGGGCCAAAGTGAGACATGGTGCCACGGCTGATGTGAGACACGGGATCTCATCACGGGATCTCATCACAGGATCTCATCACGGGATCTCATCACGGGATCTATATACATCAATGTATTTGGCCCCTGGTCGACTGAGGACACTGACATATATGGCCTGCACTACATATGCTGAACTATAGGGGCCCTGGCTGAACAACGATACTGAACTATTCAAATTATACACACAGAGCTACATGGCCTGCACTATATTTGTTCTTGTCATGTATTGCACCCAGTTAGGCTTGTAAAGTCCCTTGAGGCTTGTCTGTGATAAAGTGCTGTGTAAATAAAATAAACTTGAAACTTGATATGAGAGTCAGTCTCTGTCTCAGTCTGTTCAATAATTACTCATAAAATAAACTGTGTCTTCAGGCTCCTGCGGTCCTTTAACATAGTGAGAACAAGAATACTGACTGAGAGATGATTTGGTCTGATGTTAATTATGGGACCACAAGGAAGCCCTCTGACCACTTCGCCACTCAGCTGCCAGCAGAACGCTAAAGAATATGAGTGGCGTCAGTAAGCGGGCTAGCAGTGATCCTATGTCCCAAACACCACTCAGCCAACTGTGGACCACTGGCGCCACCAGAGGACTGCCAGTGGTCCACCAACTGTTTGCTATCTGGGTAGTGCTTACTATGTCCATTGGCACAGTTAACTGTTCAAACAAATCTATCAAATGATGTTGATAACCCATGTCTCACACCTTACTTCCAGAGGCAAGAGGAACTCAGCATACAGAAAGGTTGTGTGCTGTGGGGTGCTCATGGGGTGCTCATGTAATTATCCCACACAGCACCACACACCCTTCCTGTATTCTGTGGGGTACTCATGTAATTATCCCTCCCCAGGGAAGACTAGCTGTATTACAGCAGCTACATCAATCAACCCCTGGCATCACAAGAATGAAGGGACTTGCCTGGAGCTATGTCTGATGACCCAAGATGGGTGCCGAGGTTAAGGATGTTGCCATCACCTGTTTGAAGTTTCCAGAAGAACCGGAAACTGCAGGCTGCTGCTGTTTTGTACCCATGGGAGTGGTCTGATAAGCCCTGGAGACCACCATCCCAAAACCCTTTTTCAAAAGACAAGGTCCATGGTCTCTTCAGGTATAGGATTACCCCATAGTCAACTACATGCAAATGCCTCACTGATCTGTTATTGGGCTGGATTCTGGATTTTCTGTATCCTGACTTCCAGTCAAGGGTGGAGAAACAACAACTGAAAGAGAAGGAAAGCCATGATCAACATGCCCAAGTAAGAAGTTTCCAGGAGAGGGATTCGATCTACTAAAAGCTTCAGTCATGAGCCACCCTAGATTCCTGGAACAGTAGAGAAAATGACTGGACCAGTTTCATGTACTGTAATGCTGCGAAATGGCCACAAGGTCAAATGGCACAGTGACCATGTCCAGTGCAGAGAGGTCCCACTGTTTCCTGTGAAAGAGAAGGTTGTGGACTCTGTAACAAGTCCTCCAGTTGAACCCCTCAGCTCAGAGAGCTCTGTTACAACTCCTAGACTCCCAGAGGAAAAAAAAGTTTCGACTCACCAGACCCTAGCCCATCAGTCCATCACCTGAAAAAGAACTGATTATGCCTGAGTTGAGGAGGTCTCAGAGACAGAGAAGGCCCAGATTTCTTTAGATTTTTCCTTATGTAATTGTCTCAATCTCAATCATTGTTGTGGCCAGTTAGTTAGGCAGGCCTTGTTGCTATTGTATACTGCAGACTGATTATTTTGGGCTGTTATCAGATGGAGGGGGATGAAGTTTTGACTGCAGTGACTCACAAAGACCAGCAGAGTCCGCCAACTACACCAGTTGCTGTAGTAGCTGTAATTTCATATATAGAAGAAGTCTTATTGTCTTGTCGGTCAACCAGCCATGCCATGCCACCTGCAATTCAATGTACTTTACCAAGTCATCCAATGTTAATGTTAAAGTAGACATACCGAACCTATATTGGTCTTTTATTAAAAATCGGATATCAGTCAGTCAATGTCATCCACCTATATGATGCAGTTTGTTTGATTACATATATATTGTAGAATTGAGCAATACATAATTGGTTGTCTATGTCTTCTGCTCTTAGATGCTTGTTTAGGAAGGAGATGCACTTACGATTTCTGTTGACTAGTAGTTCTCTTTCCTACCTAAGTTGAATGCACTTATTGTAATTGTAAATTGCTTTGGATAAAAGCATCTGCTAAATGACTGTAATGTAATTTCTATGGTAATCCTTAACCTGAATTGTTTCCAACATGACAGTTTTTGTGTCCTGGTTCAAAGGTTTTTCCACCTTGCCAAGAATAAAATTCTACGGGAGACATTGGCTACTTTTGATTTTATTTTTTATTTTTGGCATGGAAATGGTCAAATTTAAAGATACTGTGTCGACACAAAATATCAGCTATTGGCAGTCCAAAACATATTGGTATTGAAACAGGCATTCAAAATCCCATATATGTGGAACCAAAAGTCCTGTCGCAAATTGCCATGGACTCACCTACAGTGATGGTGTGGGCGTGGCATTTATGGTTGATGCAGAACCTCCAGAGACCCTGATTGGCCGAGCTGCCTGAGTAGCGATACTGCATCCAGAAGTCCGTCGCTGTGGAGACGATGAGGAGCACGAGGGCGGCCACACCGCAGAGTGTGCCTCCTCCCGCTAAAGTGTACAGCATCAGGGAGAAGCTGGGGGTAGCACTGTCCTCCTAAATGCTCAGCAACTGTTGTGGGAGGAGATGGTGGAAGGGAGAAAGGCAGATAAAGTAATAATTATAATAGTTATGATTTACACACAGATGCCCTGCGTGGATGAGGAGCATTTATTGAACATTAGTGTCTAAACATAAATCGTCATTGTGAGGTATAAGGAGTGGTTATGAGATGCTACAATTTACTGTTGAGCTTCCAGGAGGTGCCACAGGCCTAAGTCAACAAAAACATCTGTGATAGAAAGTGCCTGTGATAACTTCAATGACATACCTGCTCAAACATCCCCCCACCAACCCACCTACTTTTATCATCCCAGACAGATTTCTACAGAGGTGCGCGCCCTACAGCACATGGAATAGTTCCACCAGACCCTGTTAGTTGGTAAATTAAACATGATATCCACCATGCTATGACAAACTGATATCTACTCTTAAATAATTGCTATCATGAAAGTAAAGCACATCATGTTAAAAATTATGAGTCATCTTAAGACTTTTGCTTTCCAAATAGTTATTTTTTGAGGATAGAACAAAATGTTTTTGAAATACTCACAGATGAATTTCATTAAGTATATTTTGTGTTTTTCCTTTCAAACCCTTCAATTGTACAAGTCCCCATCAAAGCATTTACTTACTTACAGCCAATGGTTGTAAGACAATGGAAGTGCTGATCATGCAATTCAGAGCCATTGTTCACCACTAATACCCCCCAGTGCATCACACAATAATCTTCTAATGCTGAGCAATAGAACTGTCAGCATTGTTGCTCTCTGGGCAGTAAGCTGTGAACATTTAGAGTTCTATGAATCACCACAGCTCTCGAAAAAACATAAAAATCCAAACACACCTCAACATCACATCTCTCAATCTTAATTCCAAATTTGTAGTCTGTTCACAACTGACATTTTTGTCAAGCAAATTGAACAAAGTTCACGGTGCCAGGCTGAGTTAGTAAGCTGTAAAGACCTATCCCCCGGAGGAATGGGCCTCCAGACGTCATCTGTTGGTAGTTCTACTTGTCTCAGAAAGCATGTTTTCAGCTGCTGAATGCCTCTTTAAATTCCCCAAAAGCTACAGTTTTGTAAGATCTGTGCAAGTCCAAAAAAGATTAAAAGTTTTTTCTGATACCTCTGTGTTGGTGTTGTTTCTCCCTCAATTACTCTCCAGGGTTGTTGGCTGTCAGTGTGTGCCTATCCTTTTTAAGCCCTGTACCCCTGGCTGTCATTGTCCATCTGACAATAGAGGGAATGATCGAGCGCAGCATGTGAATAATGGCAAATCCCCCCCCTCACTCTCTTCTCTCTCTGGTTCCCTCACTCTGCATCCCTCCATTACCTTCTGATACTCTCCTACGCTCCCCTCCTCTTTCTCTCTAATCTCTACACTCTGTCCATCTCTGTATCTCCTGCTCATCTCACATTTTTCTAATCCCTCCTCTCCTCTTTTTCTCACTCCTCGGTCTTTCCTCAAAAGTAGCTGATCAAGCCTGGCAGAGCCTAAGTGTATCATGGGACTCTTTTGTGTCGAAGGCCACGACCCCCCCAGGGTTCAGCCATGCCAGCAATGGGGTTCAACCATGTTCATAACCGGCCACCCAGCTCTTCATAGCTGTATAATTAACCTGGGCCAGGTTTCCAAAAGCTTAGTGCTAAGCAGGGCAAGAAATTGTTATTTTTGTCTACATATCACAGTGACTGGTACACATTTACTAATTTCCAATACATAGGATCTGATGTAACTCCCATGTCCCATAACAATGAGTGTGTGCCTATGTATGAACCTGGCTTGGATGTTTTAAAGAAATGGGGTTGATGAGAGTGGGTATATCATTGGGGTTATGAAGTGGGCACATCAGATGTTTGGTTAAATCAGGTCCGTGACACTTCCAGAAGGCTCAAATAATAAATTTGGGCATCCCAGAACAAACCATTTTGTCACTAACTCATGACAAATTAAACAATACAGTTCCACATTCCACATTTTGCTGGGGACATTCAGGGACACCTTCAAGGAGCCCTTGGACCCCAAAATGGGACTCCAAAGTCATAAACAGTCATAAACACTCCCAAGAGCCTCCCCTGGGAGTCCTATCTAAATGATGAAAAAAAGTGCAAATGGTGTTCATGATTTGGTGTAGAAGGTAATATGAGAATATTCACAGAGCCATACATGTTTGCAAAAGGTAGATGAAACTTTAATGATCCCCATGGAGAAATTAGGTCAGGAAACCAAATCATAGACCTAATCATAAACAAATAAAGAAATAATAGATTGCCCCATCACAAAAAACATCGAAAGGCAAGGGGAGCATTGTAATGGTGGATTTAGTGATAAAAAAACAACAGAGGAACATTAATCAAACAACAAATCTTGCCTGCCTGACCAGTTGTACAGTTCAACAACTGGCCTTGTGAATCTCTTGAGTGCAAAGGCCTTATCAAGCTTATTAACTCACATACAACTAGGCATGGGACGATATGAAAATTTCATGTCACGATTATCCTGGCCAAAATAATTGCAATTTACGATATTATCCCGATAATCATCAAAATATCACTAGCACAAAAAATAACACTAAAACATACTGGAATCACTTTACCTTACATTTTGTTAAGAAACAAATATTTTCTTTATTATTATCCTATTATTACATCATAGGACACACATCTTGAATAACTTGAATAACTCAGATCACACAGACAGGTACAGCAAGGACAGCAGAATGAATGCAAAAAAAACAATCAAACAATCTTAAATGAGGTAATTATAAATTATAAGGTCCCCCTGCATAAATAAAGGATAAATAAAAAATAGCAACATTGTGTGAGTCTGTTCCTTAAATACATTAAAGTCCAACTGACATTGTGGCGTAGAGTCAAACTGTACTACTTTGAACCAGTTTTAGTAAAAAAACAAAACCTAAACAATACTGTGGCACTTTTCTGTCATCAAACGTACTGCTAGCCTTGTGGCCTAGAGAGTGAGACGTGCCAAACCTTGGTCCTTTTCAAGATAGATTGAAGTGCAAAAATGTCAGCATGTTCACTTTTTCTGGCTTTAGTTGTGCTTGTAGAGGTGTGAGAATGTGCCCACTGCCACTAAACACTCTCTCGGAAGGAACACAAGTTGCAGGTATGCATAGAAGTCTTCGTGCACGATATTCACGATTATTCCGATAATGGAAATTCACAACGATAAAATTATCGCGGTTGTTAATTGCGATAAAAGATAAAATCGTATATCGTCCCATCCCTACATACAACAGACATGTTGATACCGAAGGCCAATTCAATGTTGATATGGTTGAGCCAATATGCTGCTTATTTTACCAATGCAATATCGTTAAAGGGTCACAGGTTTGATCCCTGCACCCTATACATATAGTGTCTAATATAGAACAAATAAAATAATAAAAACTACAAGAAGAAGAAGAACACTTCATTGGTCCATAAATATTTTGTCACATACACACACACACAAAAAAGTACATTGACAGATTTATGAAGAACTTCACTTGTACATGGAAAATGACCTTTTTTCAACTTTCATAACCTGTTTTAACACAATAGGTGTCTTTTAATTCAAGGTTTCCAAATAATTACTAATATAATGAATTATTTTAGAGCCTTGTCATATTGCCTTGGAGCAAGTGGCAGTGTGTTGAAATAAAATACTCAAGATATGCTTGATTCAATGAAAAAAACAAGTTTGTTTGCATTGCATACAAGTGCATACTGATTTTAAGACTAAACACTAGATCAAATGATGAAAGTTGAAAGTTTTTGAGTCTCTGAAGTGATTGACAATAGCAGCTCATTTGGTTGCACATTAGAAATCTTGTTTCTTTTAGCAAAGCTTTGGCTGATGTCCACAAACGTTTTGTTTTTGGTCTCTGGTAGGACGATGAACAGAAAGACAGCTCCCACTGAACACGAAACCAGAAACACCATGAAGACATAGGTCTGTAGTGCCTCCTGCACAAACACACAAGAATCAAATGTGGGGATCACTAGGAAAAGTTAGCTCTACAATACTGTGCAAAATTCAGAGACCACCCTTTTAGATGATTTAATTTCCAGTCAAAATAGCCATTAAGGGCAAGTTATTTATTTTTCAGTGTTAGAAAAACAGAAACAGAAAATTACACAAAAGCCTCCACACCTAAAAATATCATATTTTTCAGTATTTAGTGTGTCTACTCTCCGCCTTTATTACAGCTTCTATTCTTTTCAGGAGACTTGCTTTGAGTTTTCCAAGAAATCTCTCAAAGAAAGTAAATCACATTTTGATTGCTATTAACATTATAATTCATCTATATAAAACTATAATTAATCTTAATATAACCTTTGCTCATAAATTATATTTTAACAATATACACATCAGTGTTCTTGAAATATTATCTGCAGAATTTCAAGCAAAAATTTGTTACCCAAAATGTACACATGCCACTTAATTCAACAATTTTTATTTCTACCTGGAAGCAGTCTACTGTGTCTTGTGCGGTCACACCCAACACTGAAATACCAGTAACTATTTAGAGTTTTTCACCTGGCAAATATATTACAGGACACAATGAATTTGATGGAGATGGGGTTTTTTTCATGTGATTTTCAATGGGGTCAGTGTGCCATGCTTGCCAAATTTTGGGCAAAACTTTCCTCATTTAGCCTTAAATAAACTTTTGCATTTGAATGTAAATTTAATGCTGTTGATAAGAATGTCAGATAAATTCCAAATATAAATTACAGAACATGTCACTCGGCTATATGACCCCATTTATTCAGCATTAACAGTGACTCATTATTAGTCATTATTAAGTCATTATTTAAATGTCATTATTAACACATTATTATTATTAACACGCACCATTGTAAAACACATACAAACACACTTTCATATACACACACAAAACACCTGGCTTTAAAATATATGATGTGCTTGTCATTTCTAAGCTGTGTTTGACTTCTTTGTTTTCTGTAAAGCACTGTGTGACTCAGGGCATATTCACACTAGGCCTGTTTGGCTTGAACCGTGCCAGAGCACGATTGCCCCCCCCCCCCCCCCCCCCCCTG
>CABFOQ010002560.1:14292-28008 GCA_900660455.1 Gephyroberyx darwinii | reverse complement strand
CAGACCAAACCCCGGAGCTGGACTTGTTGGCGGGTTCACGGTAGCCAGCTCACTACAACTATCAATCCCTCTCAGGTGAAAGGACCAGGGGATTACCGCAGAGCTTTTCAGTCCACAGACCTCTCTCTGGGGGAGAGAGGCAACGCTCAGGGAAAAAACAGGCCAGAAAACAAATGCAGCAATGTTACCTTTTTACACAAATGTATATTCACATTGTAGGAATTTAGGCGATTCAACAGTGGAGCTTAAATTCCTAAACATTTTGACTAAAGCGAGGCCTCGTGAGGTGCAAGGCTGTCCTTGCTTTAATTGATTTGGTCAGATTTGCCTGTGGCTGTGTCCTTTTAACCACTGTGCTGTGCTGCACCTCGGCCTGAAGCAGCTCCTCTGCTTTCTGTCAAGTCTGACACACACACATGCTTGTATGCATGTACTCTAACACACACATACATGCACGCAGATATATACCTGTAGGTACCCATACAGACACAAACAGAATTACATTAATGCATGCATGTATGAATGCAAGCACACGCGCACACACACACACATATACACACACATACCAACAGCCCATGCCAGACTGCGCACACACACTGTTGTCCAGCATCAGCCTGGCCAGCGCTTGCCTGCTTGCCAGACAGCTCAACTGTAGCCAACTTCGTGGTCAAGGCTCTGCTGTGACATCGTCAACGTCAGACACCAACCCAGAGACACAGCTGTGTGCAGCCTCTCCTCTAGTTTAAACAAAGCTTACATTTTATTCTATGATCTGTTTATTTAAGGGAAAAGCTCAACCAGTACCTCTGGTGTTGCAGTATTGGGATATCTCTGTGATTATTGGATAGCTGACACTGGGAAGTTTCATCACAGAAGTCTAAAATGGAAACCCATAAAAAATAATCAGTTATTGAAGCTAGTGTTAACAAAATATACCTGAAGTGGTAAGCCTAAACATTGATTTGTAATCTCTTTAATTGGAATATTTATAAAGTTTCAACTTTTGTCATTCAGTTATCCTAAAATGGCATTATAAACATCCCTCACTGAAACCATGGGTCAGAGCTTGCTGCAAATCTTGCTAGTCATACCCCTGAGTTTCAAAGGAATGCAAACAATGCTAGCAATCCATTTAAAGGAAACTGAAGGACAAAAGTAAAAAAAAATTCTGCCAATGTGACTCATGGCAGTGTAAGGCTCTTTAGATAAAAGCATCTACCAAATAACATATGCAGTGTTATCTAGGTTGGCAGGCTGGACTACAGAACAGCAGAGGGCTGTTGAATCTGTCAGAATCATAATCACATTCTTCACCAAGTACAATACATGTACTGCAGAGACATATCAACAACATAGTATCACAGCCCACGCATGAGGACAACAGGACATCACCAATAAACAACCGAGTAGTTAATTCACTAACTAGCAACTATTTACAGTGTAAGAATCCTTTTAAAGTTTTAGGGTAAAAGGGATAGCATAGAATGTGCAGGAGAAGTAAGATAAACAAGAAGGTTTATATTGGCTATTACTTACACATTAAGAGGGTGAGTCTCTCTAGTTTTATTTGAAGTTGTAGCTTATACATGCATAGTGTAGAATGTTTAGGAGAAGAGAAAGGGGTTTTGTTGACTGCTCCAGTTTCTAATATGGGATGAAATGGTAGGTCTTCATCTTAATATGTAGCCTCTATAGTTTTTGATTTAGCATACAAACATATAATGTGTGTGAAAGTGGCAAAACTAGGGAGGCTTTTGGTGACTGCTCTAGTTTCTAATATGGAGCCTGTGAATCGGATGAAAGACCGGCAAAGACTTGTCCCGAGAGAGCTGAAAATGATTGTCTGACCTTTTGGGGTTATGATGAATTTTGAGAATCAAGCCAAATCATGTTTATCCTGAATAATTGCAATTAATTTCCAACTCACAAGGGATTGCACTGTAGCTTTTTCCCCAGAGGATTTTGACATGCTGCAGCATGAAGTAAACAAGCCTCATAACTGGTTTGTTTCACAATAGATTTGATTGTCATCATCACATGGCTTGAGCCTAAACCTCAACACTATGTTTGTCCTCTATAGCTCAATTGGTACAGCATAGCAGCAACACTGCTAGAGCTCAGGAGTTCAACCTGTATTTAAAATGTTTTCACTGATGGTATTGAAAGGCACTTTGGATAAAGGGTCCACCAAATGGCTTATGTTATTTCACTGTGTAGCTGATGGTAAGAATAACCTCAGACATTTTTGATCTGAGCAGTAATATATGTTGGTTGATCCATTCACCCCAAGCAAGTTTGGAGCAGTTTATTCAATTTATTTTTATGAGAACAATACCTTTCAAACTTGGGTGCACACCAAATAACTGTATTTACAAGGCTGAAAATGCGAGTCTCTGGTTTCATGTGTATGATAACATATATAATAAGAATATAAGAATATAATATGATGAATAAGAATATAAGAAGATAGATGTTGACATCTGACAGCCAGCAGTTCTTCATGCTTGGAAAGCCTAGCATAACAAAATGACAAGTTACCAAAACTCTGTCCAATCAATGAGCTACTCAATAGTCCATGTGACTTTAGAGGCTGAAGCCCTATGTCCTGACCTCTGCTCCTGCATGCCCCTACACTCTTCTAACCCTTTTTGGGAAATACTTCAGTGTGTGTGTCACAGAGGACATGCAAAGAAACTGTGTCTAATATGATGATTGAAGTGCTCTAAAATTCATAAAGACAAATCAAGCCCAAATGCAGGCCTGCTGTTTTTAAGGGTGTGCCAGCAGAACAGAATGACACAGAGCATCAGGAGGAATTCCCTCTCCGCCTGTGCTCTCTCAACGGCCACAGATCCAGGGAGGACGGGTGCCAAGAGAGCCTGCAGGCACAATTAGCCAACAAAGCCCCTGCCTCCTCCGCGGTGCTGGCCTGGCCCTCGTAGATTCCCCTACAAACACAGCAGGAGCACCTTTTAATCTCTTGCATACCTCTGCCCTTCTCACTGCGGACTCTCAGCCTCACCTCTCCCATAAATTCCAGGTCTTCCCCCCTGGGGGTTTTGGCATCTGCTTTGCATGTACCTGCAGCCCAGTGCCCTGCTTGGAGGGGGGGGTCTTATACACACCGAGGCTCGTATAGGTTGCCGTTTTCCTCTTGTCTTTGAGTAGACTTTGTACAGATGTGTTTTTTTCCCTTAAGAATGTTTTTTTCACTATTGAGACCATAGAAAGATTGAAATTGTGAAAGTCCTACAAAGCAGGGGAGTCACAGGAGAAGAGAAGGTTTGGATGGGATCTGGGATCTGGTAAAACTGCATCATCTCTGGGCAGCCCGTACAGTGTTTTCACTGCTGAAACCAAGTCTCAGGCTTCCTCAGGCAACTGTTACTTGCAGTGTCACTAGTTATCAAACTGATGCAAGAACCACAAAAGCTGAAAAGGCAACAAGCAGCTGCTTGACAGTTTGTGGAGATAGCTTATATCAGAAGAGTAGGTTTCAGTTTATCAGAAAGGAAGAGATTGTCATGCTGTATGTACCAATGCTATATCAAGTGATGACTGCAACAGATGTTGCCTTGCTTGTGGTTTTGTGATATGTATACCAAACTGGAGACGTATTTCACTCATGTACATGTTGGGCAATGATGACAGGACTGACTCTAAGTAAGAGGCTTACAAACACACAAGCACATGCACACACACACATGGACACGCATGCACGCGCTTGCGCGCACACAAAGCAGATCAGCGGGCGCGATGAGAGGTATGTGTGATACGGGTCTAGCCAGTCCTGACTTCCTGTTTGCTAGTAGAGAGCTTCCCCTTTCTACAGCAAGTGTGAGCAGCATTTTTTTTTTTAAGTGTGTGCAATTCTATTACTGTAAGACCTCTGTTACCATTAACTGATTACACGTGTTTGAGTTTGAGTCAATTTATTTGCACATAAAATGATCAAATACAGAAGGAAGAGTAACAGATTACACATTGAGCAGGTTTCATAACATCCTCAAGGGGCTTATAAAAACACATCACCTCAAAGATAAACTTAAAGACTGTTCAGATACAACTTGGCCATTTCCTCTCTAGGTTTACAGAAATAGCCTGCAGGAGGAAAAAAGATCATTTTGTTTATTTGTAGTTGAAGGAGAGCCTATTTTAAGGTATGGCTGCAGTGTGTCAATTTAACAGAGTGCCACACTGAATGCAAGGAAATTAGCTTTGTAGCTGCACATTCATTCTTCTTTGCAGAGAAAGGATCTCTGTGCTTAAATGTGTTATATTTGTTAGACATGTTAGTTTTTTATGTTTGATAATCAAAGCCGAGTGTGACAAGAAATGAGAATAAATAAGGATTCTGCATTTTAATGTTATTAAATCATGCTCTCCTTTTATTTAGTCTGTTTCTATTACCTCTCTCTCTCTCTCTCTCTCTCTCTCTCTCTCTCTCTCTCTCACACACACACACACACACACACACAGGATCACAATACTCTGTTCATGCACTTGTACTTTATGTTTGCATATATCATTGCTCAATTCCAATACAAATTATTTGTATATCTACAGCTAAAGCTAACACATACTGGGTACAAGCTGCTAGTTATTTAATCTAGTATTGAGCATTAAGTGTCTTATTTTATCTTACAACCACTGGAAACGATCTGTCATTACTATCTCACCCCATTGGCAGATTCTTGTTTAAAGACAATAAAGAAATATTAAGATTTTAAGATGCACAATGTCTACATGTCTAAATCCTAAAATCTCGAATCTCAATCTCTAAAATAACATTAGTGAAATAGACATGCGAGTGAATTGTTTACTATTGATGCATTTCCTCTTCACAGATCAGATCATTTGCTTTGCATTCATTGCATATGAGGAAGTAAGGTTGCAGTGCTACATCAAGACAGGGGTTTCTGAAACTGAAATTATTTGTCAAAGAAGTATAAATGTATAGACTGTATACATGCAGAGTAATATGCATCATCATCATATGTCTTGCCCTGTCCCTTTGCATTGTATGTGAAGTCCAGTGGTCCTTGTGCCATGAGGGTACTGTGAGACTCATTAGGTTGTCAGTGTGTTGATTCACACTCAATTTAAGTGATTCTGGTTCTGGTTTCATAACAGACTAGCCCTCATGACTGCTAATGTCTCTGTCTCTTAATGACTATCAGAGCATGCGGTATGTAAAAGTCCTTAATCAGCTCTGTCTAACAATTGTCTGCATGTTGCATGGAACCTGTCACAGCAAGCAAAGGCAAAATGTATTCTCTAAAGAAGACAAATGGTGTAGTCTAAGGCACAATTAAAACGCTATATACAGACAAACAAAAAAAGAACATATTACCAGAAATGTTGAATTCAATATATCTAAAATATAGAGGGTCTTGTCTGCAAAAGTGTTTTTTGTCAACCAAGGACAAAATGATTGAAGTACTATAATTTATTTTTTTTCTGCCATTGATCATTTCATGAGAGTCAGTGTCACTTTTTTGGTAAATATTTCATTTTGGACCAAAACTCTTCATCTGGTCATAAACCTGAACATCTGAGAGTAGATCTTTATGATGTCCCACAACAGGCTAACTCCCGCTTTATTTTAATTGATCCGGCAAAGCCAGTGCACGGATAACATGCATTCCCCTCCAATCCCTCTAAATCTCTTTATGCATTCTGCAGTGCCAAACAGCTCAATAAAAGCAGAGCACATGAATCTTCATAATGCCACTTCTGATCACAGTATTCAGAATAAGACGCGGTTCAAAGACACATAGCATCTGCAGGAAGCTGGGATGATTCGCCACATAAATAAAAGAGTAGTCCAACTGAGGACAAACCCTCCAGGAAATAATATTTTGGGTTTGCTGTTGTTAAGTGATTTTTTTCTCTATCTGTACTGCAATTCATTTCTTTAAACATGGGTTTCATGACATTCTTCTTCTTTTATTTTACCTTATTTTATGTGTTGTTTCTTATATTTATATCTTATTTCATTTAACATTTTAATAATAATTATAATAATAGATTAATAGCAGTGGGATGTGATGTGAGTGTGAGACAGGATATAGTGAAAGTGAAAATGTCTGAGTTGGACTAGAACCCACAGTAACACAAGTACACTGGCTGTGCCATAGGCTACTGAGTCGTGAGGATGCTTAGGATGTTTATTTGGGTTATTTAGCTGCACATATAAAAATGACTAAACACACAGATTAAGCAGGTGAGAAAAAAAGGAAATCTATAAACTGTATCCTTGTGTGTTTGATGTGACACTATAACAGGGATGTGAATTACTCTATTGGAAGGGGTAGTGAAAATTCATCAGGAAGCCAAGCCAAAAACAGTGTCCTGTTACGTGACTTACATCACGATTAAAGACAATCAGTGATACAAGACGAGCAGACAGTGTCGAAGGAATGTAGCTACAAGCCTGAGGACAAGGGAATTGATTTGTATTTTTTATTTAAGGAAGCGAGAAAATGCCACTAGGGATATGTTTTATTTGGTTTATTTTTTTCACCAGACATTTGTCACAATGTGGGTAAAAGTTTCTACACCTGTTCTACAATTTCCCTGAATTGTACTGTTATCATTTCCCCATTCCTTGTTATAACCAAGGGACACAACCAACTGAAGCTTTAAAGAAACAGGCAAATGTAGATATGTGTGTCTTACAATGTGACAGTTGTAAGGTGTCACCAAGTGTCAGGTGAAGAAAAACCTACTAGGATTTAGGGGAAAAGACTAGTGAGAGTCTTTAGCTGTCAACACTTGATACATTCTCCATTAGTCATACTATGGCTAGTGACAACAACTTTACACTATCCTGGCCTAAAGGTCTCTACATTGGGCTAAATCATTTCATTCCATTTAAGCTGAATTCAAATGAATTAAGATAAACCCCTCAATTCAGTTTTCAGCTCAGTTAATTTTTGGACAGGGACACATGAAAACACATGGAAAATCTACATATCATATACAGCACCAACAAGCATCAAGCAAAGTGCCAGAGGGAGTCAACAGGACTGTACAAATCATAAACGGCGAAAAATACAAATTTCTATTACAAACACTAAAGACTATATCATTACCTGAGCAGATGAAGCAACCTTATTGCAGTGGGAAATTAATCCGTGGTTGTTTTTCTCTTGATTAGTCTGCATGCCTAACCTCAAGAGGAAAAGAAGACAAACAATTTCCACCCATGCGTTATATAATTGAAATCTACTGTATCTTCATTGACGCTGTTGGTTGTTTGGTAGTGTCATTCCAGGAGGGGAAATAGATGTTTCCCTCTCTTTTTCAGAGTTTCACAGTTCAGGACCACAGTAAATCACAATAACTTTCAACGTATTAGAAGTGTCACTATTTGTTTTTTCAGAAGTTTGTGTCTGACAATGACAGCAAGTGTTTGTTGAGAGAGATAAAGGGGATGTGTGTGTGCATGTTTCTGTGTGTGCATGTCTGCCCATGCGTTTGCCAGTCTGTGCTTGTGTTGTGCCTTTTTGTGTGTGTCTGTGTGTGATGGACATGATTTTAGCAGTCAAGTCAGGGAAATATCTGCAAGGCATGCGGTTGATCTTTGGTTATAGTATGAATACGTAAACATATCAGCTTAATGCTCGAGAAAAGCCTGACTGAAGTCTGGAAGAGCAACAACCCGTGCCCCCCACTTCACCAGAGCCTGCGATGTCTCAATAACCTTCAAAGCACCCCTGTTCCATATCTGCCTCGTCGTCCTGAGCCATCCTCATGCTGTACACATCCACATGGCCACGTGACACATGCTACCTCCCTGCCACGGCTACTTTTATAAATGCTGCACTCTAAATTCTCACCCTGTCATGAAGCATTACTGTATACAGTCTCTGTATATAGTCAAGCTATTTACCAGCTCTTGGTCGATATTTTCATATTTATATATTTTATGAATTCTATTACAAAATGAGGTATCCACAATTTGAAAAATGTAACACCTAGCCTACTATTGCTATTAGAAAACTCAATACCTCTGCTTAAAGAATAAGTAGAATAGATAGATTATCTTCTGATTATTTTATGGGTTTTCTTTCTTCATTCCCGAAGAGGGAAATTCTCTTTTCACCTTCTGGTTGAAGTGCATGGTCAGCTATGCTGTGGTTCCCTTAGACCAGGCATGTATTAAGTATCTTGCTGAAGGATGCGTCAGCAGGTATGGCCACACTGGGGATCAAACCCACCTCAGTTGGGGGAAAGCCTCAGCCATGTAGTATGTTGTTTATAATGGTGCTGTTCACCAACTCATTTTACATTACATTTTGCTGCTGCTCTTATCCAGAGTGATTTACAAGTACAAATGTAGAATGAGCTCCAGTCTGTAAATCACCATGATTACAAGCAACCAATAGCAATAGGCCAAAAAAATGATGTATCAAATATTACATTGCAGTCATTTAGCAGATGCTTTTATCCAAAGCGACTTACAAAGGTGATAGTTAACACTATGTGGCGATCGAACCCACAACCCTGAGACTGAGTGTCTCATGCTCTACTAACTGAGCTGTCTGGGCCAGACTCTCAGTATTCCCTCAGTGTCCCTAGAATATTAATGCACAATAGAGAACTCTCCAGGCCGACAGCAGTATCTGTGGTCTATATTTCAAGCTGTGTGTACAGTACATGCTTGATGCAGACTGTTCTAGTAAATAACCCATAAAACCATGATGTGACTCCCAGCACCAACCATCATTTTAAAATACTACACATCAATTTTACAGAAAATGAAATTCATAGTCAATAATATAAAAACACAGATCATTCCATCCTCAAACCCATAACCATTTGACTAGCAAAGGTCTTAAGATGGCTCATAACTGTAATAGTAAACCTTAGTGAGGTTTACTCATGACAGCAATTATTTTGTAAGAAATAAGTTTGAAGAAATAATGGATAGCTCGTTTTAGAATGACACTCTTTTGCTCCCTGTTTGGCTTGTTACTGTCTGCCCAGATTCACCTAATTGACTACTGTTTTCCTCTGTTTTTCTCTTTCAAACAGAGACACCTCCCTCTGGGATGTCCAAGAATGGATACTTCTTTCAAGAAATGGGTGAGTCTGAGCCACCACCAAGACAGATGAATATACATTCCATTTTAGGTATTTAGCTCTTCTGCAGAGCGAGTCCAAGTCGAATAGCTTTGTTTCCTAAATCACCTAGATCACCAACATTACAAGCCACCAACAGTAAGGAGTGCACAGGTTAGAGCCACAGTGCCCAGACAATAGATAAAATACAAAATAGTACTGTGACCCCCAAATGATCATTTATCAGGTAGAAAGGATTTTTTAAACTTGAATGTTGCCAATAATATACAATGTATAATGTACAATATAGGCATCGTAAAAGATGTGACATAAAGATTCTGCTGCACTAACACAGAAAAATCTCCGAGCTCTCACACTCCAGTGCATTTGGATATAAATAATGAACTTTGCTCCAGCTCTTATGATAACGGCAGTTTCATTACCTTCAAGCCTAGGAGAGGCATCCAATTAGTATGTGCAGCACAAGCAGTAAGGACAGAATGTGCCTGCAATGGATCTCCCCGTCTCCCCCAGCCAATTATTCCCTCCTGCAACACGCCGATTCACTCAGCACGTTCACTAAGAGCCCCCCGCAGAGGTTGAACATAAACCATCGTTATTAGGAAACCTTTTATCAAGATATAAATGCAATTACATTATTGTTGGCAAGGGAGCGTTATCCACCATTGTCATCTCAGAGCTTCATTAGCAGAGATTGGTCATTGCCCCGCCATGATGTACACTGGCTTTCACTATCACCCCTCTACAGCTGCCGCCATGCTGGGTGCCGTGCTCCGAATGCACTTGGTGATCGAAGATTGTGTGTATATTTGTTGGGTGATATATAGGGCTGGGCGATGTGGACAAAATTAGTATCAGGATAATCCTAAGAATTTATTTAGATATATACAATGATACATATACATACATATGCAAAATGTTAAATATAAATAAATTGATGTTCATCGCATTGAACTGCATGGTAATATAAAGTATGATAAAACTCATTTTCCAATAATATTCTCTAATTTGTTTCAGATCTTATTTTGTGAGAGATTTTAATTAGTATTTGCTGTTATAATTTAGACAGCAGAATTGTGTGTCACAATAACTATATCATCCATCACAATATAATTCAATTAAAAGATGATAAATGATAATATAGAATTTTTGCCCAGCCCTAGTGATAAGTATAGTTCAGGAGCATCGTCACGCCATTTTCTGGGGCACATGCCCCATTGATATTTTGCTGTACCCCAGCAAAACGATCATGGAAAATCAATACGTTTTTACATGTGTCCAACAACATCTCAAGAATAAGTGTGGTGAATTTGGTAACTCATATAACAATTTAGGTCTACGGTGAGTGACCATTTTTCCGAAAGACTACTAAAAAACTGCTTCGTTTTGATCCATTCAGCCATGAGCGCTTGTCAGTGATTGGCTTTCTGTTTGTGGTGCATTCTGACTGTTGGGCTCAGATGAAGTTAGAAAAATGCAGATGTTCATTGATTCTGATTCTTTATGGAGTCAGGAATAATTACAGAGGTACGGCTAAGTTAGCTACCAACTAGCTAACATTTATCAAAGAGAGCAACATTGGGTTGCTACAGTAAGTCAGTCAGTTACCTAACTGACATTAAGTGAGTAGTATTGAGTATCGAAGTATCAATACCACAATATCGATCTGCCCATCCCTAGTTGTCACACTCTACTGTTGTTCAGTCCTGGTACACATGCATGTTTGTGTGTGGTGGTTGTAGACCCCACTGCCAGGTAAACGCGGATGTTATTATTGTTGTGAGAAAAAATCTTCAACTATAGCATTTAGTGGTCTAGTTGACAGTCTGGCACTGCCACTATCCTCATACATCATAGCTACTGGCCACCAACTAAAACCCTCAAATCGCAACGAAATTAAGGTTTGGAAATGGTGTCTAATTTTGAAATGGAAAATGTATATATATACAGGTATAGGTATACCCCATACCTTCTGCATTTAACTCTACTTCTCTCTGAATGAGGAGGGAAATGTGAATTTTCTGTTTTATGTCGTCCCAGAGCCATGGAATTACATGAAATGGGCATGGAAGAAAGTCAGCATAAGGAAAGACAATGATGCCGCCAGATTTAACAATCTCAGCCTCACCTCAGTACAAGGAGGAAATAAATGAGCCTCCCATTTAGAACCTTGTTTTATGGTTAGAAAGAAACTTGTTTGAACATGTGAATGTATTTGTTGTTGTCGGCAGCCTTGAGCTGTCTGTTGAATTTGGCATAGATCTAAACTTGACTTTGAGGGATGTGAGTGCTGGGGGCCGTGCCCCAGTCGTACTTTAAGTCCAGCAACACCCCTGGTGTAGTCTAATGTCTGTTATATGTCATCGTATGTGAGGTCCTCCTGTACCATGTGTGTTATTATGCACTGTTACCATCTTAGCTGTCGATACATCTCTGCACCAATGTCACCAATACATATCTCTGTTCATTTATTGTATTTGGTCAGTAACGTTATTCTGATGTTGGTAGTGTAGTAGTGTACAGCATGGTGTTGTAGTTTCCAGTTGCATTTTTCAAAGAGTTTCAGCATTCCAAAATGAGATGAGATAATTATTGCTCGATGATTCAAATTCACTTAACATCACGTAACATTTTTTTCACAAAATGGATACTATAGCGTTTTGGAATGAAACCCTTCATTTGTTCCCCTGCTCAGCAGCAGCTGCTCTCTCCCAAGGTGAATTGAAAGTCAGAGCCCAGTCGGTTAGTCTAAAGCGCAGAGGGATGCAGGCAAGGCGACAACGCAGCGAGGTTCAAATAATGTCAAGTGCTGAGGGATGATCCTGATGCAAAACAAACTGAATGAACTGAAATTGGGGCCTCCTCACAGATAAGGTCAGCAGATAAAGAGCACAAGTATGAGATATTGTTCTCCTCGCATAAAGGCGATACCAGATGATATTTGGGAGTTACTGTGTTACTAGTTACTGTGGGATTGTATTTAAGCCCCGCTGTGTTAGGATGAGAGACTGGGATGAGTCATACAAACAGACTTCAGGCTGGTTTAAGTACTGTGGTGGCTTCCATACACGATACACGATTCTTGTTTTTACACAACAAAAACCTGTGTCAACCTGGTGATTCATGTCTTGACATCAAATACTGTACGTGTTTCCGTCATGGCCGTTGTTGTCTTTTCCACTCCAGTGAGATGATTACAGCCATCAAAAGCAAGACTGCCTACAAGTAATTAAGAACTAAGCAAATGTATATCTCCCTCCAACACTGCTTTTCATTTTACAAGAAATTATTTTATTTCTGCTGCTCATATTTTTTAGACCCTGTCCATTCTTCAACCAATCTGGGAACAGACAAAATGCCTGAGAAAATGCATAGATGAGCATAAATGAAACCACTCACATCCATATTCATAGAACATCCTAGGGAGAGAGCAGACAGAAACAAAGAATTACCATTTTTTTCATCATACAGCAACATGACAACCAATCGGTTAAGGATGTGACATGTAATTAACGGTCTTTTTTGACATACCACACATCTCATGCAAACTGTACATTTTTTAATCAAATACAGAACAATTGTTATGTGTCACTTGAAGGATGCTTGGCTAAATATAAAAAAGTATAATTATGAACATGATTGTATTTTCATACAGTTGAGGAAAAACTTTCATTATTGTAAATTGCTTGGGATAAAAGCGTCTGCTAAATGATTTATGTAATGTAATGTAATTTATAGAAGTTATAGAAATTCCATGACAAAAAGTAATAGCATGATGAAATGTTACATGAAGACATCAACAGAGGGCTTTAGAGTGGTTGAGGCTGCCCCACCCAACTCCACCTCCCCTAAACAGTATTTGCAAACCATTGTCAGTGTTTGTTTTTACATGCTTGAAATGCCAGATGGGTGGGGTTTACAGCATCAGGACAGTTCAGAAACTGGCAGGTAAATTGTCACAGAAAAGCTTGATGTGATTTTCAAATAATCTCAAGCAGGCTAAACCAAATCACATATTTGCTAATCCTATTTGAACCCAGGTCTAATACCAGGGTGGGAAATTAATGCCAGCCACCAGCAAAAAAAAAAAGGTAAATTTTGGCTGGTAAGTTTGTTGACTACGCCAACTAATTTGGCAGGTAAATAACCATCATTTTGCTCTTCTGTCCGAAAAATCTAGTTGGCTGGGGAAATTTCTGACTTACCAGCCCCTGTGGCCTGAGGACAATCCAAGTTATTTTGCTGCCCTGTCTGGTAGCTGGTGAGGTCTAGGAGGTGACCCTGTGCTGTTGTGTCCCCAGAGCAGCGGGAGGCGGAGCAGGAGGAGGGCAGCGAGGGCCGAGAGGAGGGACAGGACTCACCGATCGCCTGCGGAGATGACATCCACCTCTATGACAACCAGAGCAGCCCTGGGCCAGGTCAGTTCAGAGAGACAGAGAGAGAGAGATTTATAGGGGGTAAGGAGAGAGGGAGAGGAGAGGGAGATATAGAGAGAGAAAGAGAGAGAGCTTTAGAAGGAGTAAGGAGAGAAGGAGAGGAGAGGGAGACAGAGAGAGAGTAGCAGAATAGTGGAGAGAGAGAGAGAAAGACAGAGAGAAGAGAGGAAGGAAAACAAATGGATATGAT
>CABFOQ010002554.1:0-15873 GCA_900660455.1 Gephyroberyx darwinii | reverse complement strand
GACTGAGGGGAGAGAGAGAGAGACAGACAGACAGACAGAGAGAGAGAGAGAGAGAGAGAGAGAGAAAGAGAGAGAGAGGTTATTACACTATAATACAGGATAAAGCTTTATAATTGGTCTAAATGTGTGTAACCTGGGCTGAATGACACACTGCCTCTATGAAGAGATTTACATTTCTAATGTCCAACGTCAAAATTGTGAGCATCTCTCTCACACTCACACTCACACACACACACACACACACACACACACACACACACAAAAGCACAAACACACACACGCACACACACACACACACACACACACACACACACACACACACACAAACCAAGAGACTGACAGGCAGGTAATTTCCACTCTATTATTTCCCATTTGATTAACTCCTATGTGTATTTTCATTGCCTTGGTCCACAGAGGCATTTCTACACATGCACACACACACACAGCAAAGTCAATAGACTGAAACCAGTTTCAATGAGTTTACCAGTCATTTTAATGGCCTGTCCACATAGCTGCACAGTCTGATTAAATCAGCGTCCTTCTCTATACAGACACACCAGCAACCCATACAGGGTTGGGACATTACCAACAGCCAAATGCTGGTAAATCTGTGGTGTGGCTGGTGAGGTTGTCCACTCTTCCATCCATAATTTAGAGGTCCTATCCTATTCTAAAATACTGGTTGGTACTGTCGATTTCACCAAACACCAAAGGTATCCTAAGGCCTCCCCTCCCCAGCATAAACTTGGAGCAGTATATTTACAGCCTGGCCAGGGAAATATATTAAAACAGCATGGCTCTGACCCTTGACCTCCTTACGTAATGTCAGAGATCTACAGTTTGATCTACAGGAATTGAGGCTTATTCCACTGTTGCACTCAGTGTAAATCACTCTGGATGAGCGAATCAGCCTAATGCCAAATATGTGAAATGTAAAATAGATTCTAAATTGCACAGACTTGACTTCAACCTGATGGAGCATTGGATTTTCATATTCAAAATCCTATTCATCTATTGTGTTTATGCCTATTTGTGTCCTCAGCTGTTGTCAGGGCGACCTAGTGGTTGGAGAGATTGTCCCGTAACTGCACAGGGTCACAGGTTCGATCCCACCACGGCAGCGAGAGTTCACATCAGTGCCCACGTCTTGTCAAAGTGTCCTTCAGCAAGACGCTGAAACTCCTGCGTGTTGTAGCATCAGAATTTTTATATCCACTTTTATATTTTGAGATAAAACATTAATTGACAAGTCAAGAGCACAAGTGATGCATAATTCACCATTTTGTTACTGCACTCCGATTGAGACCGTGGGTGAATGTTTTCTGCTTACTCATATATGTGCATGTACACACATGGGGAGGCGGGGCTAGTTTAGTCCAGGAAGAAGTGTCCATCACCAGGTTCAAACCCCCACCCTGCTGAAGTGTCCTTGAGCAGCCAGCCAGCTCCAGGGGTGCTACTGGGTAGCTGAACCTGACCTCTGACCTCTCTGAATTTCCCCTTCAGGGATCAATAGAGAATCAAAAATAAAGAGGGAGGAGCTACAGCACTGTAATGGTAAGAAGAAAGGATAATCAGCACAGAGACAAGGGTCTATTTTGGTTCTCCTGAATGAAGCGCTGCCAGACACTGAATGTTTCATAGAGCAACACACTGTGGAGACTGAGGTATGGTCTATGAAAAATGTAAGGGGCTTTTAGTCAGCGGAGTAACACAGCTACATGCTGCTGGCTGGGACAAAGAAGATGAGGGATGAAGAGAGCGGAGCTCATCTTATCCAGCTCCCTCTCTCAACTCTCTCTCTCTCTCTCTCTACCTTTCTCATTGTCTCTTTCTATCTCGTTCTCTCTCACTGTTTCACTGAACAACTGAGCCTTCAATCAGGTAAATTGAGAAGGCATTTTGAAATAATACTCCAATCAGATCTAATGTGTGGGTCTAATCTGTATTTTCTTTTGTCTTGCAGAGATCAAATTGAGGAGTTTTTGTTGTAATGCTGCTTGACACAGATCCAACTCATGCATATATGAGTTAGTGTTCAATTTCCCTACTGGGAACATTAAAGTTTCACGTATGCAGTATACAATATACTTATGGGGCCAAAGCAGGGTGGAAAATTATCCTCCAACCACCAACCACACTGGTGGTGTGTCTAGCAACCACTTTAGCAAGTAACCAACCATCATCTGGAGGTTATTTCTATTCTAAAAAGCTTTTTTTTTTTTTACTGGTGAAACAAAAAAAAAAAAAGCATTTCCATTTGCCTGCCCCTGGAAGTGTGGCTTTAACAATTTGTCCTATGTCCTATTATATTGTAAAAATCTAGCTAGCTGGTATATTAGTGAAAAAAGCTGGTGAATTTTGTAGATGCACCACCTACTGTTGCAAGCGGACCTAGTTTGTTTGCTGCCCTGGCGTCCATCAATCCATCCCTCTAAGAAGAGCTCTGAGGTGAGGAGACACAAGGTCGATATAGGATGTTTGATAAAGTATCTCCTTGTTCCTTCTCCCTGCCCCTCCTCCCCTTTCTCTGCCTCCATCCCTGCGGCGGTGTCAGGGTGTTTAATAATTGAACATGTGCCGGGAAAAGAGACGTAGCAAAAATACAGCCTTTTAAAAGCCCTTCTCTCCCTCCTTCTCTCCCTCCTCTCCATCTCTCTCTCTCTCTGTTTTTCTTCTACGCCTGGTACACACTACCCCTTTCAAATATTTACTTTGACAATTTACATTTTAGCCTTTTAGCTGCTATTCCAGGGCAATGTACAACGTGTTGAACAGTAAAATAAGCTCCTATATCACCAACATTACAAGCAAGCAATAGTAAAGCATCCAAGGAAAGGAAAGGAACTGGGTGAATGTTATTTTGGTTTGTTACCATGATCAAATCCATACTTTGAGGGGTGGCAAAAATGTTGCACTTTGACCCACCCCGGACCTGGTTTTGGAGAAGCTTTTCAAAAACCATTGAAGGGTTTTGGGTAGGGCAGGAAATCAACTCTTTCTTCCACTGGCCACAGTGGATGATGGATTCCAACATTCAATATTTCGTAGAAGAGACAAACTAACCAACCACAGCCCAAGTTTGCTTGAGGTTATTTCCCTACCCTGGTTTTATCTGCGGGTCTGTACAAGGAATGGTTTTAAAAACTCAAACTGAACACAATTCCAAATTTGACTGAGAGACGAGCAGTATAGAGGAGCTTGAAATTTGTTCATTTATTAAGGTTACTATCAAATCTTCCCAAATCAACACGCACTTCATGTCTGCCATGTTGACAGCGTTGCCATGGCTGTGTTGTCAATGGCAACAGCATGAACGCCCTAGTGATGAGCGTCTCAAGTGTTCACACATAATGAATGTGTACAGTCTCAGAAAAGTCACAAAAACCACTAAACTAAAAAGACTTTTGATGTTCTTTAATGAAACATGTCATAACAAAAGAAAGGAAAAGGTAATTAAACACACTTCAGCCACCAACAACAATAATACAACTGAACTAATGTCATGTCACACATAACATAATATTTTTATGGACTGGCTTTTATGATCTTGTGTTGTTTCTTATGTTTGTTTGTTTTTAATCTCATTTCATTTTACATGTTTATTTCTTCTTTTATTCTATTTTCTCTTGATCACATTATTATTACTGTTATTATTATTATTGTTACATAATCTCAAAAGGAAAACTACATGTACCCCACCCCAAGTAACACATCCCTTTCAGTTCTGTAGGATCACTCATCACCTCATCACATAAGATTCATAGGGTTCCCACTGTGACTCTGATGTAAAATCCCTTTTGACTTTTCCATGACCTAAAAATGTCATCACTTCCTTGATAGTTAATGTTGTTTTTCTACAGGAGTGAACAGTCTGCACAACAGGCACACAGCTGAAAACCACCATTTGATGCAATGAATGTGTGAAACAAGTTAGAAAATACATCCTGGTATGTTCATGTAAAGTGATATACCCTGACTTCCCCAGAGAATTGATTAAATTCCCTGACTTTACCTGTCTGGAATACGCCTCTCAAAATTCCATAATATTCCGTGGAATATCATATAGGAATTCTGTGACCAGTGGGGACCCTGGAGTAAATAATATACAAACCATGTTTCTGAAGCATAAAGCCCCTTTAGAAATGTATCTACAGTGCTTTAGTCAGTCTCTTATCTGCTGCCATGCGCTCCTCTTTCATTACCCCGTCGCTCATCGCCATATTCATCTTTCCAAAGTAATTTTCTGCTGTGTTATTGATCAGCCAGTAGCTCGTCTCTCTGCAGTAGAGCTGCTTCCTGTTCACTCACACATATCGCTTCCTTCTCTTCTCATTTCCTTTCACTTATTTATTGTTTTGCCTGAGCTTGCTCTCTTTCTGTCCCTGTCTCCCTTTCTCTGCCTCTCTGTCACTATTTCTTAGCTTACATCACTCTGCTGCACACTAGATAATGTATCTAGTAGAAGCTAGCGTTAGCAGTGGTTAGTAGTCACATGTTAACACTAACTAAATTAGCCTGCTGGCTATTTAACTAGCTAACAGTTTGTTCAGGTTAACTGAGCTGACTCGTGGAGTAGAGACTAGGGCTGAAGAGAAGACAATTTACTGCATCACAATAACCGACATTTCGAAACAAATCTACTTTATCACACTATTCACTTTTATTTATAACGAATTGACCACACCTACAACACCCCTTTCTTTTCTTAGATATCTCTCTTTCCATCCCAGTTGTTATATATTTAGATATTATTTGTGCACACTCACAGCCACTAGACCTCCATGAAGAGAGATTTGTGACACAACTGCAAAGCCTCTATAGCTATGTTTCCATGTCAAGTGAATTTTACGCTTTACACTACATGCTTTTAAGCGAGTAAATAAGGCTTCCTGAATGTCAAAAAAAAGGGTGACTCATTAGGTAAGTTGTTCCCCATCACCCACCACAGGCCCCGGCGGCTGTCACTTGTCTTGATTGACAGCTGCTGTAAGGCCTGAACTGCCAGGCTCAGCCCATGAAGAGATTAAAGTCAGCAGGAAAAGAAGATTTACCCTCTGCTGTTTTCTCTCCTCTCTCACTCTCTCTTTCCTCTCTGTTTCTTTCTTTCTTTCTCTCTCCTTATCCCCTTTCTGTGTCTTCTCTGTCCACCACAGCAAGAGAACAAACATCATGCAACATTTAATTAATAGCCTGTAACGGTATCAGGTAGGTCTTTCCTGGGAAAAATCCTCTGTCGCACAGGAAGTGATGCTTTTTACGTTTCCGGTTTGTTTGGAATAAGTAGAAGAAAAACTGGGTGGTTAGCATGGGCAGCGATAACCGCAGTGGCTGAACAGACAAAGAAAAGACCTACAGAAACTCAAACTGCATCAACAGAAAATCTAACGAAAAAGAGAACACCACAGCAATGAACGCTGAGCAACAAACATGGAGACTAAATCAAGAAATGAAGATCTCTCAGATTACCACTTAAAGTCCAGACTCAATACCCATTTATTAACTCAAGGATTACTCTCAACCCCTTTCTCAGAGAAATGACAACATACAAAGACAACAGATAATGCATTATGGTACATTTAGAATATGAACATGGCACCAATGAATTAAAATATTAAAATATTGATCAAAATATTAGTAATGTCAATCTTAAGAGGCTATTGAAGAGGGTTGTTGAAACAGGATGAAAAAGAGTTTAGGGCGAGCCAAGACCCCCTGGACAAGACCACAACAAGCCACACATAACTAATAAGCAAAAAAACTCCAGGCCTCAATGTGAATCATGAAAACGTGTAGGAACCTGAACTCAGCAGCCTTCTTGGGTTACTTGGGTTCCTGCGTCTATCATTTCTTTCCATCTTTCATTCTTTGATTATTTCATAAACACTTCATGCCTGCACATGAAGAAACCTTGTCAACATGAGCAGAACAACAGTCCTGGATTTGTCTCAGTGATTGTTCTTTTTGTTTTCCATCTCTGTCTTCATGCCTCCCACCATAGCTGTCACAGCCAACATCATATCTCTTCCTTATTACTATAATCTCTCAATGTGATCTAATTCGAGCAGCCATTTTGGCAGTCAAATAACAACTCGTTGGACAGGCTACCATCGTCCCTGTCATGCTGTGGGGATCCTTTGAACCAGGCTGGTTGCTTTTGTGGTGCATCATCCAGATTGTGTGTGCATGCATGCTTATTTGTGTTGGTGCATGTGGGCGAGTGTGTGTGCGTGTGTGTATTGAAGACAGTGTAGTAGAACAGAGCAGTGCAGTGCGGCGTAGCGCTCCAGAAGGGGAATGGATTAGCACTGTCATAGGCTGACATGATTAACACACAGCTACACAGCCCCAATCATCGAGGAATCCAACGACAAGCTATTTCAGGCAACAAAGAGAAATCTTTTCAGAGCGCACAAATGGAAAATTCCACTCTGAAAAGTCAGAAAACCCAATTTAAAAGGGTTACAAGAACAATACACTATGTGAAGAGTGTGTTTCCAAAATGCTAAATATACATTGAAGAATTGATTGATTGAGAGATTGATAGATTTCCCAAACCCACTGTAATCAAATGCAGGGAATCTGAGTTGGTGCAAATACATAAAATACAAATATCTAGGGGCTGCTGTTGATAGCAAAACTACGCTAACTCAACAATAAAGAGACAAAAAAGATTAGATGTGAAGTGAACTGAATTGATGATCCCTTGTGCTATTTCCATATGAGTACCATGAGAAAACCCTTGGTCCACAAGACCACAACAAAGCCAGAAGACTCAACAGTAAGTTTTCTACACCCACTATTAACTGATCGGACATGCTCGTCTACACTACACCCTAGTACCCTATCCTGACATTTCACCTACTGTAGACTTACACTTCAAAAGTGTGACAGTCCAGAAACAGGACCCTAGCACTGTAATGCTTTTAAGAAATGCCATTTAGATGTGAGTGGTTGCAACAAAACCTAAGTGGAATGGCTGAGTGGCCTAATGGATAAGACACGGCCCATTAGTAGGGCAGGGAAAGCATGCTGGGCCCATAACCCAGATGTCAATGGATCAAAACCATCCTCTGATAAGTGGGTAGTGACCAGCTGTTTATGGTCCTAGATGATTCAGTGGTTGGAGTAAGGCATGAGCACTGCCAGAGTTAGGGGCTCCTTTCACACCCCTGCTAATAATACAATAATGGTACGAATGGTAAGGCCCAATTCAGGTGGCCTAATATTAGATAAAAATGATATGTCTACCACAGCAGTGGTTCTAAACTGAGGGGGCCGGGCGAGGTTGTGAGATGATTTTGGAGGGTGGCAAAATAACTTATGGAATGTGAAAAAATACATTTCTATAATACAAATTTATTTTCATGGTTTTAATATTTTTTGATAAATACCTTTTTCTTGTGAAATTATGAATAGTTGCAGACTTCTTCCAATAATTAATGCAGTAAAATAGCTCACAATGGGAAGATAGAAATCATCATTTGATGCCAAAGTTTACCATGCTCAGTGTTTTCTGCAGACAAATTCCTGCAATTAAATTTCTGCCCAGCTCAAAAAACGTGATTAATGTTGAATATTTTTTTAATGCCAACAGGCTTAAAGACGTTAGCAAGTTATCTGTACCCTGCACATATCCACATGGCATCTGTATCTGTACATGGTAAAGTGACTACCATCTGATAGTAACATTATGGTAGGCAAAAATTTACATTGTATGAAGATAATAATTAAGATATAAGATATAATTAAGTGATAGTTACATTTACATGGGCAACATTTTTTAGGAGCCACACTTATTTTAACTTTTATTTATTCACTGAAGGGTGACTGAGCATGTCGGCATCTTTTTCAGCTCAACCCTGTTTTCAAATGGTTTCACACATTCACACTGGGAGCTGCCCAGTACAACCGCAGTCTACTGTTGTTGTACAAGTACTGTAGTTAATGAGGGAGGTGAGAGTGTTTCCCCAGCTGGTCTGGTAATCCTGGCAACCTTCCAATCACAAGCCTGCTTCTGTAACCTCTGGGCTGTCGCCACCCACATCATTAGAGCAGGTACTCATCATGTGATAATTAGAGCAAAGCAGCCATATAAAGCCACAGGCTAATAGCTTTTGCATTGTAGCTACCAGATTTCATTGCCAGAAAGCACTGATCCATAAGCATTGTTCACATGCATGTCTTCTCTTTCATTCTCTCTATATCACACACATGTATTCTAAGGGTCGGGAGAAGCAGGTTAATGATGTGACGATTGCCAGACTGGTTAGGAACATCTGGGAGGGGAAAATAAATGAGTCATATTCTCATCAATTCATCCAGTAAATGCACAGCTCACAAGAATATGCTTCTGAATTATAGAAGTAATTCCTGAAACATAAGCTACCAAATGACATTACCAAGGTTCAGTTCAGACTAAAATCCCAGCACAGCCTGACAGCTGTAGGAAGAGATAAAAAGAAAGTGAAAGTGATACTGTAAAATTATATAGACCAGAAGAAAGGAGGAGGGAGACAGATGAAGAGAGAGGAAATGAGTGGAAGGAGGGATGGAGGAGAGAGGGGCAGAAGAAAAGGGAAGCAGATTCAAGAAAGTAGAAAGGAGGCATGAATAGCATCACCATACCACATCAAAATGCCAATAAAAACTGGGACCACTGTTTCTATTTTTTCCATATGCATTTCTACCCATGGTTGGTTCTAAAACTTTGAATGCAGTGTCTACATAATTTCTCTATCTTTGCTTCTTTTCTTTGGGGTTAATCTCCATCACTTTGAAATGAAGTAAATGCAAACAGACACCATGGTGAAGGCTAGTGTGGGCTGCAACACATAGACCGTCTGCCTCAATAAATGGCTTTTATACCTGCTAGTCAAAGTGCATTGGTGCATTGGACATCCACCAGCAAGCTTAGAAGCCATAGTGGCTTTTTAAAATTTATATTAAGGATAGTGGATTTGGTTTGTGATGGGAGTGACTGAGCACTTTTGACTATAGCACAGCTGCTATAACGTGTAAGGTAAAATAAAGGAAGTGAAGCCAATCAAGCATTATTTGTCTGGGTTAAATCTACATGAAGTATTCAGTATACCATTGACTTCAATAGTGAATTAGGTTTCTGACGGCAGTGGCTGAGCAGTGTTGGCTATCGTTGTAATCCTACTTTTTACTGCATGTTTGCTGAACTAATGTTGCATTTTGTGTGTCTCAAAGTTCTGTTAACCTTAACTCAAAGTTACAAGGAATGGTCCAGTAACTAGTTAGCCAAGAGCCAAGAGTTTGGTTCTACATTGTAACATCCAGTGAAAAACTGAATGGTCTAATGCAGGATAAATGCATGAAGAGGGACTGTAGCAAATAGGCTGGTGTGATGAACTGCTGAATTGACCAGACTGTTATCAATCAAATACCATGTTATGTTGAGATAAACAATGTTTCTAAAGAAAATAGGACATCAGGGCTTTTTTTTTTACGTTCCACTGAATCTGTGTCGGGGAAAAGAGGTCAGCTTGTCAGTCGTTCAGTTGGCTGTTTCTCACAGGTTTAGGTAAAGATGAAGTGCTAACCTACATCTGAGGGATTTTTAGAGAAGGTGCTGCACTGAAATAGCATGTCTCTCTGTTTCATTTCTTTGTTTTTGCAGAATATTTAGAGAAGGCGTGGGAAATAAGAATCTGATATTAGTATCTCTATTTTTACTCCTTTCTTTGTATAACTGTGACCGTTTTGTCTGTAATTGAATAAGACGTGTTATACCCTGATTAGCTATTGGGCTTGTGCTTTGCAGCAGAAGAGTAACTGTTTGGAGGGAGAAAATGCAAAATGCAGCATTATGAAAATCATCTATCTCTTTCTACTGTGGTGTTGCATCAAAAACTTCGAGGTAAGAGGGGTGAAATGAAGTGATTAAATTGAAAACACAGTGCAGGAAAAACCCTCTCCCCTTTCTCTATCATCTGCTTGCACTAAACCTTGGTCAGACTCCATTTCCTGACTTTACCCTCTTTACCCAGCACTTCTCTATCTTGCAAGGATGTTCTCAGCTCCACGTGCTGAGACGTTTGGTACTGATGTGTTGACCCTTGCACTCCTTACTTTTGACTACTTATAATGTTCGTGGTCTGAGAATGTAAGCTTATTTTACTGTTGCACTCACTGCAAGTTGTCTGGATAAGAACGTGAGCTCCAGTGGTAGCCATTATAAAAATCCCCCTTCATGCATTTATCCTGCATCTGTCCTCCTTTACTACTGCAGACAATTCTTTATTGAATGTTACACAGTAAAACCGCATTCATATATTCTAACACAAAACTCTAACGTCTCTTAGTCAGATAGTGTCCAGACCATTCCTTGTAGCTGACATATAAACAGACAGCAAATCATGATTTTTCTAAACAATTCCTCTTGAAGGAGCAGTAGAACAAGCCTGCAGTAAAAAGACAATAAAGACATCTCATAAGCTCTTTCTCTCCGTTGTCCTATAACTCGGGCAGTGGGGGACAAAGTAGTCTTCAGAATGTGTGTGTGTGTGTGTATCTACAAGCAACAGTCTCAAGGTTAACGTTCCTCTATGCTGCGTAATTGAAAACATCACACTGGGAAAATGGGTCAAAGACGAGAAGGAAGGAGAATATCAGGGCGGACGAGTGGGTGAGTGTAGGTGTGTGTGAATGTGTGTGTGCATGTGTGTGTCCTCTACCTCATCGGCTATCTTATCTGCACGTATCTGCAGTGACATGTCAGAGTATGTGTGTGTGTGTGTGTGTGTCTTACCAGCATGTCACATCTGCCTGGCTCACATCAAAGCAGAAAGATGTTTCATTATTCACTGGATGGAGCCAAGTCACCATTATTAATGCAACAGCTGTGTGTGTGTGTGTGTGTGTGTGTGTGTGTGTGCGTATGGTGTGACAGCATGAGTGAATACATAGGTGTGTACATGCATGAGTCCATGTGTGTGTACACATACACATGCGCGTGTATAGCACACACTGTTCATATGTGTGTTCATGTGCGAATGCGTGTGTTCACATGCACATCTATGTATGAGTATATATGTGTGTTTGTGCATATATGTGTATGGAAGCATGAGTACACACATACTCATGCTGCCATACTGCATACTTGTGTGTGTGTGTGTGTGTGTGTCTTGGGGTGTAACACTTTCCCCACTTTCGCCATTATTATTGCAGCAGTTTGTCTCAGTGTGTGTCTGGCATTTTTTACACCAGGCTGCTCACACACAAACAGCAGATTCACCGGATCTATACACACTGATCTATCTGGCCCCTGGTCAACTGAGGACACTGACATATATGGTCTGCACTACATGTAGCAAACTACGGGGGCCCTGGCTGAACAAGGATGTTGAACTATCTGATTGAGCTATACACACTGAACTACATACATGCATGCACTACATTTTGTCCTGTCATCTATTGCACGCCCAGCCGTCCTGGTGGGAGGAGCCTCTTTGAATTGAATTCTTCCATTTTTCTCCTGCAGGATTTTTCTGGGAGTTTCTCCTTGTCTTCATAGAGGCCTTAGGCTGGTGGAGCCAGCCAGGTTAGGCTACCTTAGGCAGATTATGTAGGCTTATGTCCTCTCTGCTAAATCCTTTCAGTCCTCTTCAACCTGTCACTCTGTTCTCATGTGCTTTGTTCTGATCGTCTTCTGTAACATCTTATTTGTCACAATTGATTGATTTTCAGCTGACTTAGGCCCGAAAAGTCACCTGAGGCGTTCCTGTTTTCTATTTCGGAAACCTTTTTTTCTGCTGTCTACATTCTGCATCAACATCATATCAGCCTGATTTAGTTAAGCCTGTGAAGTCCTTTGAGGCTTGTTTGTGATAAAGGGCTGTATAAATAAACTTGACTTGACTTGCTTCACATTTACAGCACAACATCCACCACACAGAGCCATCATGGCTACTGGATCTATCTGTCACTAGCCACCAGCCACATACTGGTAAACTGTCACTGTGGAAGGTAAGCTTGTCTTTTTTACACTTGCCACTTTTACTTATCCAGGGAAGTTTCACTTTTCCAGCATTGTCCTGATTCACATCCATATACAGGCAAATGTTCAAGACTTCCCAATACAAAAGCATTTATCACTGCACACACGCATAAGTTTGTCTATAAATATATTTTTTTCACATTGCAGTTCACAGTGTAGCTAAGCCAAAGTGGTTTCTGTAGAGTCTGGATTTGCTGGTTTGTTGTTGTTGTAAGCTATCTGACCCCTGCACTGCGCTGGCCTGATCTCTCCGTCTTCCTCCCTCTTTATGTTGGAGTCCATAGATCTACCGCTCTACAGGGTCCATGGGCCATCTGGTACCACACACACAAACACAAACACATACACATACACATACACACACACACACACACACACACACACAGAGAGAGAGTTGTGCAACCCTTGGGATCTTTCTCTGTCCAGGCTTATCCTGGGAAAGGCTCTGATCAAAGAGGCTCTTTAACAGGGAGACGATACCTTTCACTTACAAACATATATATGAATACAAATGTGTACACACATACATGCCAAAGCACACGCACCAGCACATGCGTACACATACAGACACATATACACATATACACACATGCTCTTGCTCTCACACACATACACACTAAAAGCACATAGTTTCTGATGCCTTAACATGGACTGTCAGTCATGTCTCTACTGTTAAACAGAGCTGTCAGGACTATATAGACTATATAGAAACATACTTGTCATATAGAGTCAGGAACCTAAAGTACCTGCTGACATAGAGGTGACGTAGTGGTCAAAAATAATTTATTTTTAAATGACCTGTGTTTCTTGCTTGCATTAACGTGTGTCCACACAACTATATTACTATATTACAGGGAAGGCCTATGCTACCTCTTTCCTTAGCTCTTATTTCTTTTTCTTTGTCTTTTTTTCCCTACCCTATCTCTCTTACATGATCATTCTAAGGTCACAGAAATATATTGTCTATTTGCTTTATTCACCATATTTGATTTACCTACTCAGAGTGGGAAACCTGCTCATCTCTTAACAACATTGCAGGGTAGTTTTGGTGTATATTTTCATTTTTTGTCCAAAGGCCGATTGAGTTTGCCTCTGTTTCCATCTGCTTTGTTTTCTTTCAGTAAAGTGTTTCCCACCCTTAGTATGACGTAAATCAAATATGGCTGCCGTGTGAATAAAGCAAATTGTCAGGTAATACAGAATTACATATATGCTATGTTGAGAATAGAAGCAATACAGTACATGTTAACTAAAAGGTCTTAAGGGTAAATATTGAACACATAAAAGAAAAAGACAGATAGTTCAAGTAAATAGATAGATAGATAGATAGATAGATAGATAGATATGGTATATGCTAGGGCATGTGACCAGGCCAGAGAGCATGCTGGGGGCTGGAGGGCCAAACTTTTCAAACAACACACACACACCTCTTCATGCCTGGCCGCACATATATCATACATGGACACAAACACACACACACACAAACATGAACATGCACTCATACACATACAAGCAGGTACACATACACACAACATGGCATGCAGAAGAAAGTACACACATACTGTACATAACATGGATACACACTAAATGGCTATTCACACACACATACACACAATGAACAGGCACAGTCACACACAATACACATAAATAAGCACCGGAAAGATCCATAGCCTACATTTTCATTTTGAAATGTCTAAAATAGTATAAATATATCTTCCATCAATTATTAATATATGATTCCCAAACTGACTGAAGAGGAAGCCAAGCAGACCGGAATAGACCGGCCAAACCTAAATTTGGCAGCACAAGTCTTTTTGTCTTAGTCAGAAGAAGAAAGCCCTTTCTCATTCACAACTTAATCAGTGGAAGAGGAGACAAGACCTTTCAACATCTGGTTTGTCTTCACCGCCACAGTAGAAGGCAATGCCTTATCATTGTGACTGATGTGCTGCAGTGTTTGGAGTGGGCCTCCTGGTTGTTTCTAGACAGCAGCAAAACAGCCAACCTGGCCCTTCTGTTAAATATCTGAAGCTGTTTGACGGAGAGGGAACAATGAGAGACATTAGAGAGCTGAGGAAAGCTTTCTTGCTCTTTCTTTCTTTCTTTCTTTCTTTCTTTCTTTGAGTCAGCGTGTTGTCCTTCACCCCATAGGGCAGATACCCTTGTCCTTTGTGGAAGGTATACAGAACAGATTCCATCACTTGTCTGCTGCAGTTACAGTCATCGATGATTTTTATCATCTGATCATGCCAGGCTGCATTTAGTAACAATTCTGATTGCATTGTGATTGTGATTCTACACAGCCTGGATGCAATCCAGCCACAACGCACTTTCAAGCAATACAAAGAGATGGAACGGTTGAGTGATTTAAATAAATACAGTCACAGAAGATGAATAATAGCCAACAGATATTAAAAATAACGTCAAAATGGCAAGTCTAACTGGAACCAAACAGAAAGGTTGTTGTCTTTAACGTACTGTAGCTGTAAGAGGAGCAGCTTTAGCCATATACACACTGAATTTGTGTGGAGAAAGCATTGTAAATATATGCAAGTGAGTACATTTGAACTTTGAACAAACACTGTCTAAGCGCCGCTTAGTTTAGATGTGTGTGCACTCACAGGCTCATATGCACAGATTTGTAGCCTGATGGTCAAATCTACTCCCACCCACTGAGCAAAGATATGTCCAAAAGACGTCTTTTAAATGTCTTTGTCGACGTTGAAAAGACGTCCCCTGAGGAGCCAGAATGAAAGTTTTTATGATGTCTTTTTATGACGTCTTCTGAACGTCCAATGTTAACATCCACAGGACCTCTGTACAAGGTTAAAAATTAAAAAATTGGTGGCGTGCATGCGTGCGTGCATGCATGTTGGCCTAGCGGTTAGAGGGGTTGACCCATCATCGGAGGGTTGTTGGTTTGATCCCTGGCACCACCAAATGTTTGATTTTACATTACACAAATTACACAATACAGTAAGAATGGTAACTCTTTCTAGAATGTACTACAGTATACTGCAGGACGTCATAGAAATGCAACAGGAAAACAGGAAAAGCTTCTATGTGCTTTATTTTTGCCAGGGGTTTCTTTTTTTGCCATAAAGCAATTCAAAAATAAACTACAGTTTTTGTACAAAATTGCCGTAAGGAAAACAAAAGTCAATACTGTAATACAGTAGTTTGCTCAAAAAACAAAACACACAAATCATACTAGTCCACCCGGCCTCACACACACATCACATCTTTTGGCATGCCGGATCCAAGCCTGGCAATCCTCTGGATGTCCTCACATCATTCATAGCATTGACAAGTGACATCTGATTGTGTGGATTGTGGTCATAAACCTTCCACCTCCACGCAGAAAATAATTCTTCAATGGGGTGTTTGTAATTTGGCAAGTTGCTGTCCATTTGAATGTATGTTAGGTTTTGAAATCTAACAGTTTTGAAAAGAGTATGTAAGCATTGGCAAAATGGGCTGTAGATACACATGGTTTTGCTGGTGGTTGACTTGGAGTGAGAAAAGATTTCATGAATTTTGAAAGCTGTGGTCATTGGTCTTTTGTGTTAAACCAATGCATTTTGTGTTAAAGCAAGACAAGAGTCAGTCACGGTTTGGTTCGCATAGGCTTCTGTTGTGCTCACAGTGTGAAGAGTTTTGAAAAAGTGGCTTCAGTATGGACCACTGCTATGCAGAAGACACCCAGCTGATCCTGTCATTTCCCCCCTCCGACACACAGGTGGAGGCACGCATTGCTGCGTGCCTGGCAGACATCTCGGAGTGGATGTCGATGCACCACCTGAAGCTCAACCTGGACAAGACTGAGCTGGTGTTTCTCCCGGGGAAGG
>CABFOQ010002550.1:8801-19177 GCA_900660455.1 Gephyroberyx darwinii | reverse complement strand
GTTTGATTTTTTTCTTCCCTCAAACCGCTCAGCATGAATAGGATCTGACAGGATTTTATTTCTGCTGGTGGGTCAATATGTGGGCAGGGGAGGATGAATGATTTCCAGTTCCTGGGGTGTAGTTCTGTGTAACGTCTTGGCTGCTTATTGCCCCTTTTTTTAACTACCACCCGATCTGAAAGGGGAAATAAAATGATAGGAGGATGCAATTGCTTCTGACACCAAGTCCAAACTGGGTAACACAAACTCTCAACTCAACTACAGGTATTGCCTGTTTGTGTGCGAGTGTGCGAGTGTGTGAGTGTGCGTGTGTGAATTTACCAAAGTTGATACCTGTATCTTCACGCCATCTTCTGTGCGCCATCGACACCGTACGGCCCAACTAACCACGTTGGTGTCGAGTCCATCCTTCCACCCCACCATCCCTCAGCGAGGACATCCTGGCTTGGCTTTCATTGCATTGCCTGTGTCGGCCCGTGTCTGTGTCAGATCGATGTCATCTTCTAGCCGGCTGACTTCTCACTCCCCTTCTGTACTTCCTCCTTCCCTCCAGGCATGGGCAAGAAGGACGATCCCAAGTTAATGCAAGAGTGGTTCAAGCTGGTGCAGGAGAAAAATGCCCTGGTGCGCTATGAGTCTGAACTCATGATATTGTAAGTGCATTACTTAAATCATGAGATTGATACACTTTTAGTAGATTTACCTGACATGGATTAGGAACCAGCAGAAATCTATTCCTAATAATTCATCAGTGGAACTAACCTTTCTGTCTGGTTTCTGGTCTGTCCATCTGCCTTCCTTCCTGTCCCCAAGTGCCAGAGAGCTGGAGCTGGAGGATCGTCAGAGCCGACTGCAGCAGGATCTCAGGGAGAGGATGGCTGTGGAAGGTGAGTACTGAAATGTCATCATAGCTCCAAACTTGTTTCTGTCTCCGTCTTCTCTCTCTCTTTTATCACGTATTCCATATGCACTCATGCTCCTAACTCCAATCTTTCTACTTTCTTCCCCTCTTAATCCCTCACTCTCCCTCGGTTTCTTTTGCCCGTCGCCTCTTTCAGACCACCTGAAGACCGAGAAGGAGCTCAGTCAGGAGAAGCAGATCCTGAATGAGATGTTGGAGGTGGTGGAGCAGCGTGACTCCCTGGTGGCCCTCCTGGAGGAGCAGAGGCTCCGGGAGAAGGAGGAGGACAAGGACCTGGAGTCGGTGATGCTCTCCAAGGGCTTCAACCTCAACTGGGCCTAAGGGGAGCGGAGCAAAATGGTGTCATCTACTCCTGGAGAAAAGAGAAGAAGATATTGTTTGTTTTCCAAGAGGGCCTGGATCGTCATCCTTTTGGAGAACATGATGAGAATGGTCTTATGTTTCCTCCACGATGTAGACAGACACAGGCACTTGGTCCTGTCACACCTGCAGCAGTGAATGTGTAGAGTCCCCCCCCCACTATGGCTGTCACTGACATTACAGTTGGAGCGGTCTGTAACGTTTACACACGCTCTGCCCAGAGGCAGGCCTAGTTATCACCTTGCAGTCTTGCTCACCCCGCTGTTTCTCTGTGGGTGGAGAGACGGGTACAGTCACAACTTTATCAGAACAACCTTGAAGTGGATCCTCTTGAACAGGGGGAACTTTGGGAGAATGTTTAAGAGACTTTGAATTATTAATCATCTAAAAGGGAAAATGTGGTTAGGTCCTGCTGATGTAAAGGAATTGTAAAGATTTGTGTTTTGTGTAAAGATGTGTGGAACATGTCACGTTACCAGTAGATCTTTTTTTTTTTTTTTTTGAAAGGACTACTTCAGAGGTGTGTTTAAATGTCAGGGGTTGTGAGGCGGGACCAAACGCCTCTGGTCTCGGACCCAAACGTCCTCCGCTGAAGCTGCCTTTCTGTCCAATCACAAACTGGCTCCCACATCCTAAGGAGCTACAAGGAGACATTGAAAGGCTCATTTTACTATTTCTGTCCCTCATGAACAGTGCTTTTCTTTGTGAGTCAACACTAAGAATCCATTGAATCTGGCCATGTGGTTTTTAACACATATTTATTAGTTTTGTTTGCTTTTAACAGATGGACATTTTTACTTTTGGTTTATCCTCTGCATTCACAGGAGAGTGCCCAGTATCTTAACAACTTGCTCTTATGTCTATTCTTACTACATACTCCATCACCCATAAGCCATTGCATGTCTGGAATGAAGACTGCAGGCTCATAAAAAAAAAAAAGTGCATCTACGTTGTGTTACATTGTCTTTAACTCTGAAAAATGCACTAGTGAGCACAGCTAGGGCATAGAATAGATATTACATCACTTGACCCTTGTGGTATGATTGTGAGTGAGTAGTTGTGAGTAGGTACGGGGCCCTCTGTGAGACGTCATTCACTGTATATCATACTGACCGCTACGTTTACAATCACTTCAAGATTCAATATTCCTAGTATAGTTAACGATGGCACGGGAAAACCAACTGAAGTGATTCATCTGGGAAGGAGTTGTCTTTCTAAGGTTCCGTTAAGTTTCCTACTGGTGTTAACATTGTGATGTTTTCATTAATGGAGCTGATTTCTCTGTTTGTTAATGGGAGCTCAGTGTAACACACGCCACTCATTTAGTGCCACAGGGCCGTCTCTGTCGGTGGATATGCTGCAATATCAAAGGAATAAACCACAAGAACTTACACACTACACGTGAATTTACACACATCAGTATACGGCAATGTTATGCTTTGCCCTTGGACGAGATGCCTTTTTCATTTCATACTCTCAGCGCAGTTTTCAGTTGTTTTTTTTGTTGCTTTTGAGGTATTCACGTTTGTGTAGCCCACTGGAAGTCAACATTTTTCTTTTTTTATTCACTTGTTTACTTTTATACAAGTCTTCAGAGAAACAGCAGATTAGGTGTAGAGCTGAAACGATGCAAGATGCGCTATGAACAACTTGCTTTCAGTCTATAACAACAGGAACATGTAGTTTATCTGTTGGGCATTTGAATCTAATAGCCTTTTTGATCAACAGCAACAATCCAAGCGGTCGCTGTTTTACAGCGCAGAATTATGCAGAAGGCTATATTTATGACTTGGTATGAGCTGTGAATAAAGTTATACAATTTCAAGGCTTGTTTTAGATGGTGTGCGATAGGTTTGACATGATTGTATTGATATTTATTAACATGTGTGCAAAACTGTATTATATGTAAAGAAAAATGAAACCTAATTTTTAAACTGTTCTGTTGACACATGACCTGTAATGTAAATTCTCCATGTAGCTAAAATGCACAGGGGTTTTGGATGTATGTTGAAATGGCAATAAAACAATGCAGTTGTTCTTTTAACTCATGTCCCCATTGTTTTGTCCATATTGGCAATGTTGTTTTAAGAAACTGACTTAGAGAAAGTGCCATATTAAGTTCAAGAAAACCCAGGTTTTCACCAGCTCCTAGCGACGTTTGTGGATAAAAAAAATGTTGCTAGCGGTGGCACAGTGCTTGCACTGCTGCCTCACAGTAAGAAGGTCTTGGGTTCGATTCCCGCCTGGGGCGCTATTGACTCTGGGGTGCCCAGGTGCGTTATCTCCCAGGCCTTTCTGTGTGGAGTTTGCATGTTCTCCTCATGCTCACATGGGGTCTCCTCCTATAAAAAAAATAACCCAATCTAAAAACATGCAGAAAAACACTCTCCTGTCCTGTCCCTGACCACGACAAGGATGTACATCTGGAATTGGTCCCCGGCTGCCATAGAATAGGCTGCCCACTGCTCCTGGCTGCCCCTGGAGGAAGGACGGCAAGGATGGGAAAATGCAGAAGACAAATTCATTCGGACACCCTCCCTGCATGTGTGTGTTGTGTTTGGCAGTCGCTACGTGTGTTGTGTGTGTTAGTGCACGTGTGCACCCGCAATGTAATAAATGAATCTTCTTCTTCATAAAAAATATTGATCATTACTGGCTTTCTACACTTGTTACTCAATTTAGTTTGTGTATATAGTGCCAAAATCTTCCAATATACACTACCGCTCAAAAGTTTGGGGTTACTTATAAATGTCCTTATTTTTTTAAAGAAAATATCTTTTTCAATTAAAATAACATTAAATTGATCAGAAATACATTCTAGACATTGTTAATGTGGTAAATGACTAGTATAGCTGATTTTTAATGGAATATCCACATAGGCGTACAGAGGCCTGTTTTCAGAAACCATCACTCCTGTGTTCCAGTGGCACATTGTGTGAGCTAATCCAAGTTTATCCTGTTAAAAGGCTAATTGATCATTGAAAACTGTTGTGCTGATTAAAGAAGCAATAAAATTGGCCTTCCTTAGGCTAGTTGAGTATCTGGAGCATCAGCATTTGTGGGTTCGATTATAGTCTCAAAATGGCCAGAAAAGAAGAACTTTCTTCTGAAACTCGTCAGTCTATTCCTGTTCTGAGAAATGAAGGCTATTCCATGCGAGAAATTGCCAAGAAACTGGAGATCTCATACAACAGCGCAAAGCTTACCAGAACAGAACAGCAAACTGGCTCTAACCAGAACAGAAAGAGAAGGGAGGCCCCGGTGCACAACTGAGCAAGAGGACAAGTACATCAGAGTCTCTAGTTTGAGAAACAGGCCCCTCACAGGTCCTCAACTGGCAGCTTCATTAAATGGTACCCGCAAAACATCAGTCTCAACGTCAACAGTGAAGAGGAGACTCCAGGATGTTGGCCTTCTAGGCAGAGTAGCAAAGAAAAAGACATATCTGAGACTGGCCAATAAAAGGAAAAGATTAAGATGGGCAAAGAACTATTTAGGGAAGAAGCAGTCAGCTGGTATTCTGTTGATAATGGAGTGGCCAGCAGTCACCAGATCTCAACCCTACTGAGCTGTATGGGAGCAGCTTGACCGTATGGTACGTAAGAAGTGCCCATCAAGCCAATCCAACTTGTGAGAGGTGCTTCAGGAAGCATGGGGTGCAATTTCTTCAGATTACCTCAACAAATTGACAGCTAGAACGCCAAAGGTCTGCAAGGCTGTAATTACTGCAAATGGAGGATTCTTTGACGAAAGCAAAGTGTGAAGGACAAAATTATTATTTCAAGTAAAACCATTATTTCTAACCTTGTCAATGTCTTGACTATATTTTCTATTCATTTTGCAACTCAATTGATGAATAAATGTGTGAGTTTTCATGGAACACATGAATTTTTCTGGGTGACCCCAAACTTTTGAGCGGTAGTGTATATAATTTTCATGAAAATGTTACATAGTGGATCTTTAAATATATGGCAGGTTTAATGTGTCAAAAGTAGAGGGATCAGAACTGTAAGCGATCTACTATTAAGTATTATTTACAGAAAACTGTGGATTTGGGGAAATATATAATAAATAAATAATAAATAATACAAATAACACAAATAATAATAATAATAATAATAAATATTATAAATATATAAATATAAATTCAACCTATACGTCCCTCACTTTGATTTACCCCTAAACGAAGGGGAAGGGGAAACACAGCTAATGTATATATCCAGTCTGGCTATTAAATAGAGATCACAGACTGTGACTCAACCAGCACACAAACACATAGACAGGGTGGTCCAACATGCTTCTGGCTGTGTATGCGTGTGTGTGTGTGTGTGTGTGTTTGTACTCTCTTCCCAGAAATGTGCAACAGTAAACAGACTAAGAGGCAGAGAAGTAACACTACCACTACCACTGCCTGGGAGGATAAACAGTGACACACAACACAACACGGCACACACCTTTTTTTAATGTGTGTGTGTACCTACTGTATGTCACTGCACATCTCATACTCCACTTTAAACAGAAAACATGCAACCTGTTGAGACCACCAGGCAGACTGAGAGCTGCCCCTGCCTGGGTTAGGAGCCTCTGCCTTTCCCCTAGGGGCTCCAGGGGCCCTAACCCTTCGCTCCTTCTTGCCTGACACTAACCAGACACAGCAGCACAAACACACACTGGCCCAGAGTCAGGGGGAGGGGAACCTCTGTGTGTACATCAGAAAGAGAGTGAGGGAAAGAGAGACAGAGAAAGAAAGTGAGACAGATAGATAGAGAGACATTAACACATTAGGAGAATGCAGCCATTTTTAACCCACAGCAGAGAGCACTGGATGACTCCTTTTTTAATATCCTTCTGTCTCTCCCTCTTAAAGAGAGCAATTACATGTCCTGGACAATCCCACATTAAACAAACATTAGTTCTCTCTCCAGAGCCAGGCTCAGCCAAATTACATTGTTTCCAGATGTCAGTAACAAACACACATATACCCACCATGCCCCGTTACTCTCCTCCCGCTTGCTTCTCCTCTTCCTATTGATCTCTTCCTTCTCCACTCCTCACCGCTGCCTCACATTTTGCTCTCCCCTACCTCTCCCCGTTTTTTCCCTTACCTCTCTCTCGCTTCCCAAGTTGAGCAAAAGGGCTTGTGAACAATGCCATGGCAAGCTGTTTTCAATTACGCCGCCACATCCACTACTACTGGAGACAGAGAGGAGGGCCAGAGATGGCGAGAGCAATAAACAAAGGAGACGAGATGAAAGGAGCCAAAGAGTAGGCACTATAAGACAGCAGTGAACTTCTCCAGACTGATGTGTATTTCCTTTGCTTTTGCTGAATGTCACATCTCCCAAACGGATGAAAAACTTTGGCCACTTTTTCATCCAGTTTGAGGCCTTCCTAGGAAGCATTCACCTTAATTTGTTTGGAGACACAATGTGGTAAAAAAGTAACAAACTGTCATGCAAGTTAGAAAAGTCCAGGTGCATAAAAATGGCTGCCGCTCTGGGTGACATCAGAAGTCCTCAAAACCACAGAGAGCCAACTAAAGTTTGCAAATTCAACAGAACACTGAAGAACGTTTGCCATTGTTTTGGATCGGTCTTGACTCCAGCTGCCTGCTTTTGAAAGATTTGATTTAATTGGCCTGCAAAATGAATCATCTGTAACTGTATAATGCCATTATCCTCTCCATGATAAACAATCAAATAAATCAGCAATATTTAGCATGTGATCACTTGTTTCATTGACAAGCCCAGCTGTGTCAAATCAAGCACTTCTGCCTACCTTCTTCAATGAGCGCTGGGAGCAATCACAACCATTATATGTGCATTGTGCCGCTTAACGATCTCTCTTCACATCTACTGTTTCATGTGACTGAAGCATGTATGAGCAGCACAGTGTGAGACACAAGTGGCGTAGTGCTTGAGCTTCAGATCTACTTTACTTCATTCTAATGGTGGATTTAGGAATTCTGCAATTGAAACTTTTCCTTCCCCGTATTTGGTCGTTGTTTGCATTTCCAAATATGAATGAAGGATCCTTCCTATCTGCTGCATTCAGCACATAACCTGTTGTCATATGTGATATTTTTGGCTATAGTACATCCATTTAATATTTTAAACTGTAAAGGCTTATTTTCCGCTGCTCTGAAGGGAAGCTGAGGATTGCATCAAACATGGATCAGTTTATTGTATCTGAAGTCTGAATCATGTCTGAACATCATTTGTTAGCAAAATAATTGTTTAAAAATAAATAAATAAATAAAAAATACTGTCACATGAATGCAAAAGCATGTTCAACAGCCCCACAAATAAAGTAACCCCTGGCAGTGTCTAGCCTTGGTGGCCTGCTAATGTTCTGTTCTCACCACTCACACAACACAATTACAAGGCCAGGCTGGAAGGATCACTTCCCTCAGCACGGCAAATTACAGACACACACAAATCCACAATACAAATGCATCTGTGTGCTTATGTGTGTCTTATAAAGCGGAAAACGGAACAATTAATCTTTGTGTGCATATAGTTTATATTTTTTGTTACAGTACACATCATCATTTCCTAGTCTCAGTATGCTCTAGTGCTTTTATTCTGCACACCGTGCATACATGCTGTAATAGAAATGCCATACCTTTCATTCTTATAATACTAATACTTTAATACAGTCACAACAATTTCAACTGTTGAAATTATTGGCGGTGTTATCTTCAATAGTCTCATTTTCTCCATTTGTATTTATATTCTATTTTTTTTGGCTATATCATATTTGTTGTTGCAAAACCCCAATTTCACCACAGGGTTCATAACATTTTCGTCTTATCACACCTTATTTAACTAACACCTTTATCCCGAGCAACTTAAACTGAAAATGAAAACAGGACCGGGTTCCACCTGCTAGTAGTCTAAGCATTAGGCTGTTTTTCGATTAAGTCATCCTGTTCATATATGCATCCCAAACGGAGGGTGTTATATGGGGATGGGCTGTTGTTTTAGACATGTACCTTTCCACTCCTGTAGATTATCATGTCAAACCTGATCAAAGGAGCCTTAATATTTGAGTGGGCTAACTGCAGTTATCCAGCTACAAAATCATGAAAAAAATCCACCTTGTTTTACCTGGTTGAGGCTGATCAGATTCCTCTAGTCCAGTTGAAGGGATTATGTTATTTCATCAGTGCTATTAACAATTTACAAGGTTAAATGCAAACATAGTCAAAAACAAGGCCAGGCTAGAAGGTCCCTTTCCCGCTGAGCGGCAAAACAAAACTTGTGTTATCACACACACTCAGACACACCACGCAATAAGATAAATAAATTCACTGCCAAAGACATGGGAAAAACTGATTGTGTGCTTTTGTGTGCGCGCATGAAACAGAATCTAACTTCCAAGACATAATTAATCTGTGTGTGTGTGAGAGTGAGTTCATATCTCTGCGTCTGTGTGTACATGGTGAGAAATACATACAATACGTTCCCTTCCCATGAGAGGCCTAAAAACAGCTAAAAGATGACTCCTAGCAGTGGATAGTAGACATGGGAACCAACGTCAAATTGAGTTAGTATAGTCTAAGCTCAAGGATAACAGCAGTATCATAGAAAAGTTGACCGGCTCAGTCTCAACTGGCCCAGATGACCCAGACTAGGTGGCAGACATTCTAGGAAAAATCCTTTTTGTATAATTCCCATGAAATAATGATATCGGACAACCAAGGTTCGATCCTCCATGTCGCCAAGCACCCGCCTCGTGTCCTTGAATCCCAACCAGCTGCAGGGGCGCTGTTATGTAGTTTAACCTGTCCTCTGATCCTCCAGTGGAGGGGGGGCGAAAAGATAATTTCCTTATAGGGATCAATAAAGTATCACATTATTATTATTATTAGCAGTAGTAGTAGTATTTATTATTATATTCACACTGAATGCACACTCCTGAGGGATCAACTGGCTGGACTGTCTTTAATATAGGGGGGGGAAGCACAGGAAAGTGTAACCAAAGCAGCAAACCAAAGCTCTATGTTTTTCTCGTCTAGTTTCAGTGATATAGAGTGTGTGCTAATGCATGTGTGTAAATAAAGCACAGCATTAACATTGGCCCTGGAGGAAGGAAGCATCAAAACAAAGAAGGGCTTCTTATTCGTGTGTGTGTATGTGCATGTCTGTCTGTAGGGAGCCTCATCAGACAGCCTCATGGTTGAAGGAGCACTCAAACACACACATGGTTCCCTAACACCTAAGGCCATCTGTGGGGACCTCCTAATGTCTGACCCCCACCCTCTCACCCCCTCCCACACACACACACACACACATCTAGGAGCATGCAAACCTAATGAGACAGCCAGACTGAGATCTAGACAGACAAACCTGAAGGCAAAGGTGCCTGAAGAAGTAAGAAAGGCTACAGTGCATAGTGCATTCATCGGTCCAGTTTGGCTGCTAATAACACCTCCCTGCAGTACCGTTGTCACAAATTTCAACATTACTTTGATACCGTTGTAAAAGATTGGATTCGATGCTGAATTTTGTAAACGTTCAATACTTTCACCAAATGTGGTCTGCAAGCTGAAATTCCATTTCAATGCCACCTCCAGAGAGCGTATACATGTGGAGGGTACGTGAGTTGTAATAGTTTAAAGAAGAACACGACCATGGATCGTGACAGACAGAGGACAGTGGACTGCAGCAGTCGGCACAATATTCGCTGCAGTCCAGCAGTTGAAAACATGGCAACAGCATCAAACACTCCCCCATATCTTAACCTGAATCGTCCTAAACTGCTTGACAAATCTGGTGCTGGGAGCAAAATGTGGAACTACAGTTGACAAAGACAGACTCCCGACTGACATATCAAAACAAAAGCTGCCACAAACCTGTCCAAGTCAATGTGTGATAACATATTTCTTGATGGATTTTCTTGTTTGCCGTGGAATCATAGTGGTATTCGTGGTATCAAATTTTAAGATATGAACTTAGTATTGGTATCAAAGTCAAAATTGAAGTATTACGTACGTGTGTGTGTGTGTGTGTGTGTGTGTGTGTGTGACTCACATAGTCTGGCAGGGCTGTGTTGTCTCCCTGTCTGCCTCTCAGAGATTGTGTTGCTTGCT
>CABFOQ010002549.1:8798-20502 GCA_900660455.1 Gephyroberyx darwinii | reverse complement strand
CCCTCCACACCAGTCCCATATGCCCCCCTACGCAACACCCCTCCCCTTTCCTCTGTCCAGCTCCCATCAGGAAGGATAGAGGGGGGACGGGAGAGGCTCGGAGCCTTGCCTCTGGCCATCCCTGCTCCTCCCTGGAGAACAGAGGACTGAGGTGCCTTTAAACCACTGCGGCAAAAACCCAACCAAAACCCTGCAGTCATTAATATGCAAAAATGCAAATGAGTAGGTAATTAAGAGCTGGAGCTCTCTGGAGGCTCTTTGATTGCTAATGAATTCTAATCTGCAAAGAAAGGGGGGAGGGGAGGAGAGAAAAGAGATGAAAGAAATAGAGAAAACAACGAAAAAAGAGAAACCGCAACCTGAATTTGATCGCATCCATAAGTTTTCCTGTGAGATGTGTTTTCCACCTCGGGGCCGTCGTCTAAATCATCATTTTAAACAATTACTCGGTGGTGTGTGTGTGTGTGTGCGCAGGCCCCCGGAATATTTAGAGGAACCTCGCTGTTTTTAGAGCAATCTTCAAAACACATTTAGATGAAATGAGGGGATGTATGTGTTGCATTTTCACTCCCTAAAAAAACCCATTAAAATAACATATTTGACATAGCGCAGACATCGCTGATTAAAAGAGAGCATGACAGGCGAACAGACTCTTCTGACCGGTGCCTACCGAAGCAAAGGGAGGATAAAAGGTCAGATATCTCAACAATGTGTTCTTTGCTGCAGTAGCAGCTGTGTGGTGAAGTAAAGGAGATGTCATTTCATCACTTTTGTGAGCTATAACACATCCCCACTTCCACTTCCACACTAACTCATTTACTCTGTCACTCTCACGTACACACACACACACACACACACACACACACACACACACACACACACACACACTGCTGTTATTGTTGTTCCAGTGCTCCCACGACACCAACAATCTCTGCCTCCCTCCCCCACACAAGCTCACATCTATCTCCCTTTCACTCCTTCTCTTCCCCCTCCTGTCCAGGGCAGCCCTGACATGCCTACTTCAATTGATTTAGAGTCAATTCAGCTTCTGATCTGATTGTTATCATATGACTTTCTGCACACCTCCCCCTCAATATGAGACGACTATTATTTTCACATTCAGATAGAGATTTTTGACTTCAGCAGGAATACTCTCTCTGCTGCTCTGTCTCTGTCGGCCGGTCTCTCTCTCTCTCTCTCTCTCTCTCTCTATGTCTTTCACTCTCTCTCGCCTTACAAAAAAAAAAAAATCTAACTCCCAGATCATGCTTCAATCTTCCCTTGCTCTTTTTTCAACAGTCTAATTTTTGCTCTCGCCCTCGCCCGTACAATCTGCCGGTCTGCCGGTGGGGTTCTGAAGTGTCTGGTTTTGTAAACAGGAAGCCAGTGTGCTGTTCGCTGTACCTGAAGCGTGGTTGTGGCAGAAAAGGGGCACCCATGGAACCGCACAATAATGGGATTCCAAGATGGCAGGGAGGGGTCCCATAAAATCAGCCGAGAGAACGGGGGCAGACGGCGCCCAGGAAAAGTCCACGTTAAAATGAGACCAGACAGAGGCCAAAAAGGATTGTTGATTTAGTTTTTTCCTTTTGTAAATAGATTGTTGATTTGCTTGGTGTGTGTCTGTCTGCGACACAGTATTGTGTGCTGTCTAGAACTGTAATGTTTGGGAGGATTAATGTCATGGTCAATCCCTCAAACTCATTTTCTTTCCCTCCGTGGAGCTCTGTGGGAATTACAGTTTTGGGATAAGGGAGAAAAAACATTGTATTTTTTTTTTTTTTTTTTGCTGAAGATGGTCACATTTGTGAGTATGTGAACTCCGGGTTCTCCGTGTCCCTGTAGATATCAACTGAGACTTGTTTGAGTTCAAGATGGTTTGTTGCCTTCATGCATTCCAAAACAATTGCTCTCTTTTGCTTATGTTTTCCATCCAGGGTTGAAAGAGGTTAGCCTAACCTTGTGGATTATTGCCTTGTTTAAATCACTCACTCCTCTCTCCACACATTTTGCCGTTGTCTAACATGCTGGGAGTCAGTCAGTCAGAGTTTGGGTGTTTTCTGCCAGGCGAGCTGTAATAGGGGATAGAAGCTTGACGGGAGTCAGTTTATCATGAGCACAGAGAGCACAACAGATAGATTCCCCCTGTCTCCTCCCCTTCAGCACAGATAGACTCAGAGCATGGGCACTCAGCCAACACTATCAATCTATCCGCTCCTACCCCCAGCCTCTAACTCTTATTGGAGGACAGCTTCCAAAGGGGCAAGGAAGCATGAATCATAGCCCAACTACGTGAAGCCTTTATGCCTCTAAATACATGTGTTGTGGGTCAAAATCACTTCGTTGTTTCTCCATTAATGACACTTTTGCAAGTAATTGTCATAACCCTGTAACAAGTTACAGCGTTTGGGAGGGGCTGAGGGTTTGAGAGAGGGATTGTTGGTCTTGGCCTAGTTTTCTTGTCTGATCAGAAACCTATGCACCTCTGCCCTTCCCCCACCCAAACCTAAGCCTCTACTATTACAGGCAATTGGCTGTGAGGGGCTCAGTATGGAAGGAGGTGAGCAGCTTGCCTCGCCACTGAGCTCTGTGTGTGTGTGTGTGTGCGTGTTTGTGTGTGTGTGTGTATGCATATATGTATATGGGCTTATCGAAACGTGTGATATAACCTGGTGATGTGGTTTGGCTTGCATGACTGGCTTCCTATGAACTGAACAGGGTGACACCGAGGACTAAATGTGTATGACATATGAAAGAGACTGTTGGTAGCTAGCATAAAGCCCAGCCACCAGACTGTGGTAGGGTATAACACAAGTGTAAAACCTTGCTGTTTGTTTGGACTCCAAGGAAACACGAATCAAAGGTGGCCTGTGTACAGCCGTGACGTGTGGGTGTTTCACCACGAGGATTTACCCTCTGTAAAATTATTGATTGAAAAAAAAAATCCAGGCAGGATTAAGCAATTAGTACATATTAGGGCACACTTGTTATTTCTTATGTGAATTTACATGACTCTAAAGATGTGTACAAAGATAAATATTGCATTAATATGCACACATATATGACCGATTAGCACCGATGTGCCAAACATATGCTAATTTTCCATGTGCATCTGTCGTTAATTACAGATATGAAGCCGCGAATGGCTGGAAGGAATCAATGAGGGCATATGTGGCGGGATCCCTCCCCGCCTTCAACTGTCCATTGTACTGTGAATGTGTATGTTGAGATTATGGTCGACATGTTTGTGTTTTTGTTTGTTTCGTTCTGTATAATGATGCTGCGAGTTTTAAGGGTGCCATGTGGTAAGTTACCCGTAGCCATTTTTATTATTATTTTCTTATTTCTTATATGTTTTCATATATTTTAGCGTGATTTTCTCTATTTTATATTGTATATGACCTTTGCCTCTACAGCACTTGCTTTTATTCTTGTTTTGTTCTTATTCTTCTATGTTTATTGTTTATTGTTTATTGTTAAGCACCAATCACCAAGACAAACTTCCTTGTATATGAAAACATATTTGGCAATAAACCTGTTTCTGTATCTGATTCTGATAGTCTGTGGGAATGACGAGCCATAGTTTTAGCATTAAAGCCGAATCTCCTTGTAGAGTCATCTTATCTGTTCTCTTTTATCTTATTTGTGTTTTCCAAAACAAACAAAATATGGACGACAGCTCTTATAGCTTTCATATACTCAGTTCTTTTGAAATCCTCCATTGAGAATGGTGTCAGCCTAATTTAGCTGTAAAAAACAATTATCGGTATGATGCTAATATTGTCCAAGAGGGGTGCCATGCTTCGAGACACATTTGATTGCATCTCTCAGTTCCTAGGTCTTTGCTGCCAGTTTTACCACTAATTGCGGTTTAACCTTGTGTCACCGTGTGATGTATTCTGTGCTCATTTAGTTGAAGATTCTCTATTTTTTTCCTTCTTCTTCTTCTTCCACCCCCTCCCTCTCTTCAGCCTGGCTGCCCTTGTACATGCTCTCCATGTCAGACCCAGCTGTTACTACAAACTACTTGGAGGGCTTACAAGCCTCATTGCTAATACTGACAACAGCACTATTCTTACTCAAGGCCTAACGTCTACTGGAAAAAGAGAGAGTTGGAGAGATTTTTCTGCTCCTACTAGAAATTCATTTCCCCAAACAGATGTTTCCATCTGCTCAAATCTAATCTTGTGATTAATACATTCCTCAATGAAATGGTTCCAAATAGGTGTTAGATAAATAGCTCAAGATGCCCTTTCTTTGATAGCTGTGATTATTTTCTGACACTCCGGCTGTCTTTCCCTTTTTTTGTGCGTGTATGTACCTGTGTGTGTACATGTCTGCGTGTGCTTATGTGAATATGTGCATGGTGTGTTTGTAAAGGTATTTATGGCCCATATGTGCGTTTGTTCCAAGCAGTAACCCCATTATATTCCAAAGACGGTCCATGAGACTAATTAATGTTCTGTGCTGAGGCTTTTCCTTACCCAGGGGACACCCAATGGATTATTTACCTATATATCCTATTGACAGCCAATCCCCTCTCCCTTGGTAACCTTTGTACAAATAGACAGATTGGGGCATTAGAGCCAGGTTTGTATTAATGCTAGCCAGTAATATGGGATTTGCATTTGCTATGGCTTAGTTTTACTATGTCTTACATCCAAGACATAGGCCTGTATATCCATTCTGACTACATGGTGACTCAAACATATTTGTTGAAGTCCATTGGTTGATTCTGACAACTGATTTTAAACTCAAAATCAGTATTATGAGGCTGAAGACGATGCCTCTCTGAATCTGAATGTTCCTCTTTTATTAAAAAAAATTATAGGTCTAGTGTTAATATGTCAATGTTAAAAAGACATGGTTTTTTATGAGGTTGTGTGGACAGGAAACAGAGAGGGGTCATCTTAACTGACACAAGTTTGGCCTCAGGTGAAAAACAGCAGCTGTCTAACACCTACATACAGTAGGAATAGACTAGTTATTGTGTCTTTTCATGTGAGCTAAGTCCCAGAGGGATATTGTATGGGTAGTGAATAAAGGGAGGGACCACTTTTTATTTTTTCTCTGGTAAAGTCAGGGCAATCTAAAGTTTTACCACAGCTCACCATTGTCCTGACTGAACTGCAGTACATCTATATTTATCCTGTAAGCTTAATGTTACTGACCGATCACTGATGGTCATCCAGTATGCCTTCGGTGATTTAACTATTTTCTCTGCACTATTTCTCTCTCTCTCCCTCGCTCCGTCACCTCCTCCTCACCCCTCCCCCCACATCCATGCTCTCTGTTATGATCCCCTACTCTGTGATCCTATACTCTTTCGTTTCCCTCCTCTCCACTCTGCTCTGGAACAGGCACAGTTACTAAGGCTGCCTTGGTCTTATGTTTATAGGATCATTCAAATAAACTCAACGGGAACCGGCGGCTGTGTGGAATTATTGTCACGTGATTTCAGCTATTGCTCCAACAGCCAGGAGTTGTGGAAGGTTAAAATGTGATTCTCTGTAGGAAGGATTTCTTTTATTTATGTTATACCTTTTTGCCAAATTAGCTGTAATGAAACAGCTTACAGTTAGCTGAGACTAGCAGTACATCAAATTACAGGATTTATTTACAGCAATGTATATTTAGCTAGAGGATATCTTAATTTGGAAAACTGAGAGGTGCTCCCAAGTGCAACCTGGACTCTACAGCAATGTACTCTGTCTGTGAATTTTTATTTCTCAATTCTTTAAGTGCTATTTTTATAGTCAAGTTATAACACAGGAGTTGATGGGTTATGTTCCCCCTTCCTAACAACCCACTACATCAATCAACCGATATAGCATAATGTGTAAATAAAACATATTAATGTGCTACATGTCAAGCAGCCCCTACTGTCATTTTACAATAATGTGTTTTATATTAATTCTAGCACCTGTGGCATAACAGGCTCGCGTTTTCATATGATCAAAATCTTCACACAAGGCCCTACCATAACAGTGTAATGACATAACAATAATTTTAACAAATTGAAACCATAATTCAGTTTACAGTTGTAATAAAAACCTTTTAGAACCTTGTGTTGGGAATACGCTTTAAAAAAACGAAGGGCGGACACACCAACCAAAGTAATAAAATGATGTCAGCGGGCATATTGAAGCCCCCCTCAGCCAGCCTCCCTGTGCACACAGGGAAAGTGAGCGTCAAGAAGAGGGTGGGTCCAAATTGTATTTGCAGACGTTCACTGGCTGGTTTGTCTGCCAGTCAAAAATACACGATTTTCCATTGGCTAAACTCCTTCGCATTTATCGTTCCATCTCGTCAAGCTGCTGTGTAATCGCAGCTAACTTTCTTACGATAGCCTTCCGCTGGACAACATAGTGCTCAAGCGCTACTACACTTTGATGATTGTAGTCCGAGTAGAGAACGCCGAGCTTCAACATTAGACCATAACATTGCGTTGATTCTTGGAAGTTATTGAAGCTTTATTTTGATTTCTCTGTGAAAATAGGTTGTCTCTCAAAGGCGTTTGAAATTGGACACCGCTGGCGTTGAGGCCCTCACTTTATGCGGAGGGATACGTTGTTGCGTCTGACAATGTGGACGGAGGTGGTGAAGATGTCTACGAGAAGAATGAAATCATCTCAATTGTAACAACAAAAAAGGAAGACGCGAGATTAGTTACTATAATAGATTTGTTTGCACACAGACTTTGTTACGTTGTATAAAACACGTGGGCGCTGTATGAAAACCAGGCTTACCAGGACAAAAGGAAGACATCTGCTGTGATCCAATGCTTCATGCACTGAGGTCGAAATTCTCTTGAAGTTTTATGTTTTTCCCCTTGCGAGTCTCCGCTTTTCTTTTTACTGTTGGATATCAGACATTTGAAGAGGAGAGGTAAAAAATATTTCTTTCACTACTATTTTGGAGAAAGTTGCATGAATTCGAAAGGTTTCATTGACATACATTTTGACGCCCGCATTTTTCGAAAAGTTTTGGGAATGTGTGGTTAAAGCGGGGGATGTAAGTTTTTGTCTGGTTTGAGGTGGCGAGCCAAGTGTGTGATGGTCTCCGCATCGACCACGGAGAGGAGGAAATTACTCCTTTGTTCTACTAAAAGACTCCACTATATGTTAGTCCTGTATATTAAGCTTCATTTTGGTTTTCACCGTGTGTCTCTTCCAGTTGCACTAGACGATATATCAAATTATGAAATCTTTACGTCCAATAATGTTGACGAGCATTTTAAACTTTCAGTTGAACATGTATTTTCCATAGAGCCAGAAACAAACTTTCCATAGAAAACGCATTGGTAGCCATTTAAACATTCCTGTATGGCAGTGTCTGGTCACAAGCTAGACTTAATTTTATTGCACATTTGGCAGGAAATTCCTCATGCCCCCACCCCCACCATCTCCTTTACTGAACTCCCTCATAATGCACAACTTGAACCCTAATATCTGAAAGAAAGAGACCAATATGTGTTGCATAAGTTTGAGGCTTTGCTTTTATCCTCCGTTGTCCGGCACCACCACTTGTTTTTACACACAATTTATTTTCAGTAGGAAGAGATACTGGAGATTATCGTTTGTTAATCCAAGGCTGATTTAAAGATAGTTAAAAGCAAATCACGAATGGGTTAGTTGTCAGCATTAGCTTGGCCCTGAATGTGGCCTAGCCAAAACGAGATCATCTAGTCATGTATACACCCTGGAGTAGCCTGGATGTTCACATTCATCGTTTAATTCTTGGACTCAAAATGGTTAGCATTTTCACACATTTACTGACGTGTTTTTTGATAGAAGTCATTTTACATCTGTTTCTTTTGTGCAAGATTTGTAGCAACTGTTGAATATGCCTTTCCACTGAGTGCGGACGCTCTTGTTGTTACCGCAGTAATAACACTTAGATAAACACACGTTCACATTGTATTTTCATTTTTATTGTTTTGACGTTTTTAATAGGACAATAACACAACTAATGTTGGCCACAGTCTGTGTGTAATTCAGCCTGTTTTTATTATACAATCTTTCCATGTCAGCACATTGGTCCTCTAGTAATTACATATTTGTCAAGCAGATATAGGGGGACCCATCATGTGTTTAAAAAGCTTGGTCACATCTCAGGCTTGCATCTTTTCAAAGCCTGCTTGTTCTCGTGAACAAAAATGTTAAAGTTAAATATGAAGTTTTTGTTCAAAGCATAATTAGCTCGCTTCCCCTAATGGTTTGTTTTGCTGGAAGTACAGGCTCTTTTGTGAAGCATGACCTGTCTTCCCTGCCTTGTATGGGGTGACAAAGACCCCTAATCTGCTTCCTTCAAATATTGATCCTACAGTAGCTGAAGATGCCATTTTGTTACAATATGCTACGCCATACTCTCCACTTGTGTCCAAATATTTGGGAAGTAGTTAGTTTTAGTGGTGTATTTGACCTATTTTATTTGTCTTTTATTGGCCTCTTATCTAAAAGTTTGGAAAAGCAATGAAGGGATATTTCCTAGTCTGTTTACACTTTGGGCTATGTGTTGTTTGCTCACTTCCTCTCCTTGTCTCAAGGTTAAATTACTTCAGCTAGCCTGAATTCACTAAACCTAGACTGCCCTGGATGGCTCCCCCAAAGTGCTGTGTTCATTTTACATACATGTGGGAAAGCTTTTTTTTTTTTGTTTAATGTTTATTTTTACCACATTGTATGAACTCAAGTGATTCACATTTGAGAAAATTCCTTCCGTGGTGATCTCAATCATCCGATCTCCTTGTGTTTATATTTTACAAAATACATTTGCTCTAAGGCCTTCATCTTTTATTCCCCATTGCAACAACAATCATGCTAGTGCTGGATTACAAAAGAGGCTGTAAAAGCACACCACCTGTTGGTGTCCGAGTGCCTCTATTCCTCCACTTGCTTCCCTTACCAACAGTTCCCTGTGAGGCTCGCAGAACCACAGCTCAGCATCAGAGAGCTGCCTCAGGCTTGCGTTGGAATGAAAAACACAGGGTAAATCCAGTGTTCATGCTCGCTGTGTCATTTGACAAGGTTCCTTCTGAGTTGACATATGGTAATTTGGTAATGACGTGTTTGCGTACAGTCATTAACTCTGCCTTTCACCCCTATTTCCTTGGGCTAACAATAGTCCCAATTATGTCTGTAATTGTAAATGTATTACATTCTCTTTTATGTAGCAATGATCGACATATGGTTGTGTTATTTGCCAGGGTTGCGTAAAAAGAAAGACAAATTTTAAGTGATTACTTGGTAGTGATTTGACTAAAGGCAGCATATTCATCATTTCATGTCAGCGTCTCTTCCACTGCTTGGATGGGAAGGCAGTGTCTGAGTGAAATAAGTATCTTTCAGTAGACATGCCTAAAGGAGATAATAGTGTTAAATAGTCTCATGTTTTATATTTTCCAGTGCTGGTCTGTATGTCACAGTAGCACTAATTTGGGCCCCATGTTGAGGTTGGCTGAGATTTAACAGATTATTATTGATTTTCATATTGTAAATTCTGAAATGCGCAAGATTTTTGTGTTGGACCTGAATGGATATTTTCCTTTTAAATCTCAAATTTGAATTTCCATCACAGAATTGGTGCTTGGGGGGAAAATGTGCTAGTTGTATTGCTTTTAAAAAATAGTGCTGATGTAGCCCAGTATTGGCATCTTATGGGAGATGAAGAACTAGCCTACATGGCCATCTCACATGTTGTGATACAACAAACCTGTGGTAGTTTTCATTATGCATTGTTATTTTCCTCCCCTTTTTGGAGCCACATTTGATGTGTTTTTTGTACATGACGGTGACATTAAAATCCCGTATCTGCAAATTTCTCTCGTAGGGTTTATTAGAGACTGAAGGGTATGAACGAGCAGCAGCAGCAAAGAATGGCTGCAGTGGGAACTGACAAGGAACTCAACGACCTCCTGGATTTCAGTGCGGTAAGAGAGTAGGAGAGCGACCTGGGTGGCAGTGGGCGTGGGTGGCATTGGGAGGAAGAGCAAAAGTGAGTGGGATAGGACTTTAGGTGCCAGTGGGAGGGAGAGTGGAGGTCTGAATCAGAGAAGTGGGGTAGGGGGCGGGAAAGAAAGTAAGTAGGGAGCTTAATTTTTCAAGATCTGCAACAGCAAATTTTAATTTAGTTTAACAATAGAAATTGTCAGACGATGATTTTTCCATCCTTCCTCTTGGGCATGGTAGCGTTAGTACTGAATAGATCAAAGCATGGCCAGCAAAATATAGCTATACCTCTGGTTCACCGGTTAAAGATGGCCTTAAATCTAAGTTACTCAATTGTGTAGATGATACAGTGCTTGCCTATATTCATACAGCAGTGGAGAAGTGGATCTCTACAGGGAAATGGCATCCACTGTTGGAAAATTGTAGAAACAATAAAAATTCACCTAAACAATGTGGAACAGAGGAATTCATACAAATTTACTGTACATATTTATAAGCAATAAGAACCATTGTTAAAAAATATATATAAAATCAGAAAATAGTGGAAGTAATTCTGTCCCAGAACCAAAATTTCCTCATTCCTCTTGTTAAAAGAAATTCGAGGGGAAACATTTGTGATATATGATCTGTGCTGCGCTGACAGCTCCTGCTTTATTCTGGGGAGATGCATTTTTCTGTGTCTTATTTTCAGTCTGAAGGATTATTTTTTTTTTTTCAGTTTTGTTTTGTTCACAGCAAACCTAGTTTGACGACTGATGATTTTCACAGAGATGCTTTCAGAAGTATTCTCCAGATATCCTCTCTAGAGCGGTTGGAGTTACCGTTTGGTTTTTTATTTACCTGTGTTTTCATTTGTTTTGAAGCCTTTGTTGAGCTCTGCATTGACATCCACATCTCTTAGGCCCAATGGAGCAGCGTCAGTTTTTTTCCCCCTGAATAAATTGAATAGCTGGGCAAGACTAAATTGTCCGTTATGGATAATTATTATGTATGGGGGACAAAAGGTAATGCTAAACCATGAATCCTAATGAACGAAATGTTTGTCAGCAGACTTAATGTCCCGTGAGGTTTTTCTTTTGACTAACTACAGTTGATTAATACTGAGGTATTAAAAGCGTCGCTTGAGTCATTGAATCCTTATGATGTGTAAGATTGGGGAACTACAGGACTAGCCTTATTTTTAAGTGAATTAAAATGGATTGTTAAGTCATGGATATTGTCAATGGAGCTCTGTTATAATGGCTTGCTGAATGCCGTCAGCAGCTCTGTTAATGTAGTTGTATTTATCACTACACTAACGGTATGCATAAGAAAGCCTGGGAAAAAAACCATTCCTTGTTCTGATGGGGGTTTTGTGGGAGGTGCTCGTTAGTCAGTTGCTGTTGTGTTAGAGATGCTCAGATTGATCAGCTGCCAATTTGTATCAGCAGATGTTCAGTCTAAATATGACATTGATAATTGGGTGAGAAACCGTCAACATTGTACAAACAAATGTTGTCCTCTTTGTTTATTTGCTGGCTAGCCAGTGAACGTGCATTAAATTGGACATGAAAAAGCAAAACTGAACACATTTGAGATTTACTACCAAATGTGATAGAAAAAAAACAAGCAAAAATGAAGGTCTTCAAACCGGATATCTCTCTGCTTTACTATGGCAAAACCCATCAGATGCAGTGGTGTCAGATTGTGCTGTGGTATAGATAGCCTACATACAAAAAGACTGGTACAGTGGGGTTTGATGACACGTTGCCCCC
>CABFOQ010002544.1:9154-19904 GCA_900660455.1 Gephyroberyx darwinii | reverse complement strand
CCAGTTTTTGCTTGAATCCACTTGGCCCATAAATCCGACAGAACACACAAAAAAATATGATTTTGTCTTTTTATAAACTAAGATAAAATGTAACATTAAACACAGTAGAATTGCTCCCATTAGCAGTATAAAGCAGTATTTGAAACATGTATTTTCCGCTTTTTTTCTCCAATGACTTGTTTGAGATTTTGGCTCTCAAACATCAGTGTGTCTCTACAGACTCTTTTTCACAAGCAATGCGAAAAGAATGGGAGAGACTGGCACAGGTATGAGCCAAAGGTGTGCATGCAAAAGTGAGTAGTGCCTTACTCCTAGAGCAAACCAATCCTGGCCATGAGAAAAAAAGACAATTACATATCGACTTGGTCGTTTGAGTAGACTATGGATTATTAACAGTCTCTAGCCTTTTAACGGTGCCTATAGCTTTCAGTGGACAGCCTCTAGTGTCTTTATTGCTGTGTCACGTATAGTGTGTATAGTGTGCTGTGTCATCTAACGGTGTCAGGTTCTCTCAGGCCAAGCTCATTAATCTGCTGAACTGCAGTGCTGCTGGATGGGAGAGGGAGAGAAAGGGAGAGAGATAGAGAAGAGGAACAAAGAGGGGGGAGTCGGTAGAAAATAAAACAGAAAGAAATAAAGAGAGAGAAGGAGAAATAGACACACAGAGAGAGACAGCATGCAAAAACGCCTCCTATCACTTATTAGCGGTGTCTCCTCTGGATGCTATACGCAGCAATCCCAATGACATCACGATGAGGCCGCCACTGCCTGAGTGAACAGGCGGATTATCCCATCCTGCATCACATACTGTGGGCTAAGCTCATCGATCACCACCAGCAAGATGTGCATCAGAGGTGAAACCCCATTGAAAATTCACTCTTGTCACACATTTTAATTCATTTCATTCTGGAAAAGCAACAACTTAGCAACTCCAACGTTAAATACACCATTTGAGTTGTCATCATCGTCATGATTGCTGCGTGATGAAAGTCTCTGATAGAGTGCCTCCGAAGCTTAAAGCCCGATTTGCATCTGGCTGTAAAATCCCCATGCAGATAGAAGATTATCAAGAATCTGTCTAGATACAAGTCAAAGTCATATTGGAATACAGCTGTTAATACACAGAAGGATTAATCTCAAACAGATGTTTAAAGGAAACATGCTTTCAATCATTCTTGGGGGTATTAACACAAACCCTGCTCTATGTAGACAACAGAAATGTAATATAAATCTCTTATCTGTTAGTATAGTATAGAATAGTATATGTGAAGAATTTGGATCAAGTAAAATTGAAGTGTTTGAGGTATAGATAAAACATGCGGCCAAAATAAGGTATTGTATTTGGCTTCTGTGGCAAAAGCATCACTGGATTCTGTTGCCTGTGTGAAAAGTACAATGGGGCACTGCAGTGAGACCACCGATATTCACATTTTCCTCACGAATCGGATATTCCACTGATTATGCCCACACAAAATAAGCCAGGCAGCTCAGGTGTATCCCTGAAACCATTTTAAATCTTGATGTTTTGTATTGTACATGAATCATTTATCTTTATGGAACATTCATGAGGTTGTGAAAGATGAAAGGTTCAAGTTGCAAAGCTGTCTGCTGAAGCACATTGTTTCAAACGTGTTGTTAAATGCATTAACTGTTATGTTACAACAAAAGTAAATATGAAAGTAAATCCACTGTGTAATCAGCTTTCTGGAAATTCATTTTGTCATTTTTTTTAAATTGGTCATAGTGAAAATTGGTACAACATAAACAGATGTGTTAATTAATCATTAATTGGTTTTGGTATTAGTAGCAAAATAATCCCCAATGATTGCTCATTACCATGAAGTGGCCAATGTAATCTCTTGGTTTCTATGGGCCTACAGCATTAACACGGGGCAAAGCATTTGAGTTTAGATGCAGCTTGAACAAATAAAAGAAACTGAACTTTTTTCCAAGTTACAACCGAAGAACGAAAGATGCTTTAATCCGTTGGTTATAATCTCAGACCACTGACTCTGTTTGTGCTGAATAAAACGACAATCTTTGGGTCGAGATGAGTTGAGGCACTGACATCACTGGAATCGCAGATATTACTGTCATGGCCAACAGCCGAGTGCCCTAATCTGAAAGCACACCAAAGCCTTGAGGGCTTATCTCACCATTTCTCCACATTATGGATTAACACGTTATTTAGCAAGGCGACTTCAAATCAGGAAGACATGTCTCTCTCGCAGATTTCAGCAGGGCGGCACATAGTTGGCAGCAAGGCTGATAAGCAGGAGCCCTGTCTAAAGCACATCCTACTTTTATTCTATATTAAGCCTTGAGCGGTTAGAATTAAATGTACTTAGGGGACCAGCATTCCCAGTCTATGGATTAGGGGCTAAAAGCTCTTCTTGTATCCCATGCTTGTGAGCTCCAGGCTAAATGTTTGGACATCAGGTAAAATTCATATTAATCTTTCTATCCAACCAGTTATTCAACATCGATAAATCATTACCACATCTCCACTGGCCGCTACACTGCATTTTATTTTGTGTGCCAACAGGTCGGATTTCGCAGGAAAGAGCAAGCAGCAACATCCTATGTGTGACAGGAAGCAACAAGGGAAATGTGGTCTAAATTTTGAGAAACACTAGCTGTAATACCACTGGTGTGAGATAGAGATAGACCATTCACAATTAGTTTGACAATGATATATTGATGTTTAATAATTGCTACCCATTGCATCATCTACACCTGGAAGCTGCCCAATACAACCAGCCTGTTATTGGCCTTGAGCAGATCCACTGGTGCTGGAATCAAGTGCCTTGTTTTTTTGACAGCAGTTGTCACTTCCGCACACATAAATCAGTACTGATTTTGACTCAAGGTGATCAGAGCCACAAAATCATACAACATCTAGGTCTTGGTGTCTTACCAAAACCATTCAATTTTGTCTGTAACTGACAGCTGACATCCTCCCTGGTGTGTTGAAAATATGCCATGACCCTGAGACGAAGCCAAACAACTGAAAAGCATTGTAATACATCAAGGACATATAAAAAGACAGCTGCTGTTCACTCCACCAGAGCAATTTAGATAGTCAGTGTCACACTAAATTGACTTTCAAATACTTTCCTGTGATTATCTAAATGTTCTGGCACTCATAGTGTTTTCCAGCGTAGCAAACCCCAACCTTCTGGACTAAAACTAAGCATAAAAGGTGTTAGGCATAGGTAAACACTGTTCAACACCATAAAAGGCTGCAGACTGAAGGGTCGTGTGCAAGTAAACCAGGGAAAAGAGGGAAAAGAGGAACTTGGCGGAGTCCGAAATGGAAGTGTTGCGCACATGCTTACATGAGAAAAAAACAATGGAGTTTTCAGAAGCATCCAGTGGCGGCTGGCCAATAGAGGGTGCTAGGGCGCCGCCCCACCACTCCCCACATCCTAGACTTCATTGAATAAGACTTTTTAAATGAGCAAGGTAAATATTATATAGTTAGTGAGTAAAATGTATAACCTGCAATAAAATGTAGATTAAAAATGTTCTACGTTGTCTAAAGTTACTGCTATGTCACGTATTTCCGTCCTGGGGCGCAAAACCGTCGCGCCCAAGGCCGGAATAGACACTCGTTGTAAATTGTACATGCGCAGTTCGTTCCTCTCAATACAAGAGATAGGAGCTTAAGTTCAAGGTAAGTTAAGGAGCGCAGGCAACCTGCGCCCCTTAACTTACCTTGAACTTACCTTGAAGTACCTTAACTTACCTTAAGTAATCACATTTCATTATAACAAATGTTCATTCAGCTCAGCAAATACAAATAAAGGCCTTTTCATTTATTTAAATACACTGATGTTTGCTTGATTTTTGGTGTAGCCCCCCCTGGAGAAAAATGCACCAGCCGCCACTGGAAGCATCAGCAGCAGAGTCACAAGAACTGATAAAAGTAAAGCGTGGCAAGAAATTATTAACGCTGTCAACGCTGTTTCAGCAGAAACACACACATTAAACTAGATTGCAAAAAAGTAGACGTGTATTATCAGCCACATGAGGACGGCAGCACTCAGCGAGCCACTATCTGACATGGATCAGAGGATCAATTAATAATAGGAGAGGCCTCACTGTCGGGTGTCCAGTCAGCGATGGAGTTGGACACAGATCAGATCTAGGCTGCATCTTCATCAGATGGTAGGACTATGTTATTGTATTTGTAAGACATCCAGTCCATGTGATCAACCCATTACAAGTTGGATAATCTGGTGTTGTTATGAATGAGAACAGTTTGGCAAATACGCCATTTCAGCCTAAAAGGTCTTTATTTTCTACAAGGCCACTGAAACATCTTGTTGTTGTTGAGGTTTGGCACTACTGTAATTGATTTTTCATAAAGAATAAGCCGTTCTAAGAGCCTTCCCGTGTGTTTCCAAACACACATACACCATTCCGCATGTTTCCAAGCACTCGTCAGATTTGATCGTACCAAACAAACAAATTCAGATACGAACAAAATGATGAATCCGACTATGTTCGTAGAAACGTTCTATACTAGCGTTATACGATCAAATCTGATCGTACGCACGTTTCTTGAATGAGGCCCAATATGAGTCAGAGAGCCCACTTAGGAGACAAGAACAACCTATTTCAATAATGAATTCACAACACAAAACACGAGGAGCTCCTTCCAAGTTCTGCATTTGGCTTCAAAGCAACGGCCCTAATTTCATTAGTGGGCTGTACAGAGGATCTCGGACTGTGCCAGTTGACTAAATCACTCACAGTGATGAGGTATGTCTTCCTGGATCAATACTATCACATCACTACATCATTCATCTTGCCTTTATTCATTGATCTAAATCTTCTGACTCATGATATAAAAATAAATTCAGAGCCTACAGTCTACATGCCTCTAACAAAACTGCACCATAGGCTTTAACTGTTAACTCATAGGTCAGAACCCAACTGGGTCTGGTAGCACTCCGCATTAAAAGAATGTTTTCATTAGCGAGAGAGTGATACATTTCACATTTTAATCCCTGACTGAAAGAAAAGCTTATTAACCGTATAGCCTTGTGGTTCACACTATGAATGTTGATTTGAGTCAAAACGTCTATACATTCCTTTAACAAAACCCATTACAGTTCATAATGTGTGAATGTGAAACACTGTCTCCAGTAACCTGATATGAGATACTGCTGATTAACAGTGCTAGTCCTTAAACCACACTTAATGATTATGCAATTCAAAGCCCTCCAGCGAATAATCGACAAACAAACTGTGGACCTAAAAAATCTTTTTAATCACATTGATATTGATTTTGACAGTGAGGCATTCTGCACCTGTACCCTCTCGATATAGCCAGGGTTCCATACTTAATAGCCTACGGCTCAATCCGAACTATAAATGATACAAAACAAAGACCAGAAAGCATTAACTCCTAGAGCACACAGGGAGTAAAACCCCAAGTTATAATGGTAACTAATGAAGTCCCATTTCAGTGAAGATCTTTCTGTATCTCTGATTTGGCTTCTCTCATTCAATGTATAGCATTTTCTTTTCCAGCATCTCAGTCTTGAACCCCTTGAACGAACCCCTCCACATTTCACTCTAATTTGAGAGCACTGCTGCCCAACTACAATGCCATAATAGATTCTTGTGTGACATCTGGATATGAAGAGCCTGTGACTATCCTGCTTTGTCTCTCTCTCTCTATATATATATATATCATTAAGTTTAAGGGCTCTATTTTCATGAATCAATGGCGCATGTCAAAAATGTGTGGCGCGAGCACACAGGACATGGCGTCTGATTTTTGGTAATTTTGTGGCTGGAGGCGTGCGGTGCACCTGCGGCACAGTTGGAAACAGGGTTGGATTGGAGGTGTGATGGGCTTCAATCATGGCCAATCAAATCACCTCTTTTCCTTCCCTTTAAAAGCAGTGCGTTCTCCACCACTGCGCTCGAACAATTTCATGATCACAGAGAACAGTCTGGAGCGGTTCCACCACAGGAGCTTCTCCCAAAGGAAACTTATGTCCTTGTGCAGGAGGTGCAGAAACACCACAAGTTAATATACGGCACCTTAAATAGGCCAGCGAGGGCAGATAAATTAGCTTGAGAGGAGATAACACATTTGGTTACCATGTGTTGCTGTGGTCCCAGGAGAACGGTTGTCTAATGTAGGAAATTCAATAAAATTAGGCAAAGAGCCAAACAGAAGCTGGCGGCGGACCACAGGGACAGTTTGGCTATGGGAGGGGGGCCATCCACCAGCAAGTCCCTGACATCTACAGAGGGCGCGGCCGCCGCCACAATCCCCACTGAAAGTGTGGAAGGATTTGGGGTGATAGAGTTTGGCATATCAGGAGAGAAATTGTAAATTGCTTATTATTTAATATCTATAAGGTCATGTTGCATTGTTTGCCGAAGTATCCAGGGGATGATGTGGGATCGTATTACACCGGCATCACATCAGGCCTGCCGTAGATTACTGAATTAAAATGAGAGGGCCCACAGGCTTTCTAGCCTAAATATTTGACTCAGCCTAGTTGACCAATCAGTAAGCTTCTGAATATGATCTGTTCATGTACACATTGCTTGGTAAAGCCACAGAAATAGCGTAGCACATGCCTGTGCTTTGCACCGTGCTCCTTTGACGTGGTTTGAACAGGCGGGCAACGTGAGCGCAAATGCCTGTAATCCTTGACGCCATGTCTCTCCTCCATCTTCGGTGCAGTCAAGTTGACGGCGAGTCACCAAAATACCAAACAGGTGCAGGGGAGAAAACCTGTGTGCATGGGATGAAAAAGCCACTTCGCTGGCGCAAAGCACCATGATCCCCCATGCGCAGTCACAAAAATAGAGCCCTAAGCGTAGCTCTAGTTTGAGGATGCAGGCATGTTGCTTAGGGCTATAATGTATTTCACTGCACCAAAGCAGAGTTCACTGAAGTATCGGTATTGGTATTCATTTGCCTATGCGAATGGGTACTTGGGAGCTGGAGCGCCACTGATTCTGATACTACAGATGCTTTAGCAGCACACCTCTATGAAACACTATACACCTTATCAAATATATTGAAATTGACATGTACAGAATGTGCTAATGAAACTCTCCACCAGACTGTACTCCTCTTCCTACTCCTCTTCCTCGCTCTCACTGATGCATCCCACAATAAAGGAATCATCAGAAAACGTCTGTAGGTGGCCTGATCCAGAGTTAAATCTGAAGTCAAAGGTCAAAGGTGTAGAGAGGTAACTACAGAGTTGGCAGTCCGGTCCCCTGGGGTGCCCCACTTTTACTCTGCAGCATGGCTGACACATTGTTCCAGAGGAGAAGGTAGTCCGTAATCTGAAACCATGGCGTTGTCCACCTGCGTCACCCTGAACTTCTCTCTGAGCAAGAAGGGTTGAGTGGCACTGAAGAAGTCAAAGAACATAATCTTCACCATGCCATGGAGTAATCAGTCACATTGTCAGCGGTAGACTTACGGCTCGTCGTAAGTGGTGTCCTATTAAGCCGACCTTCCAAACTAGGTTCTCTCTGAGCTTGTTCCCCTCCACCCTTGGCCTGGCAGTGACCCTTCTCATCCCACTCCACATCACCTTACGCTGAACTTTTGTTTTAAAATTCAAGTAGGAAGGCCTTGTCTTCCGTCTTTCCCACATGATGAGAATGCACAACAGGCAGCAGCAATAGTGGTTCCACGTGTAGGCTAATTGAGCTAAATGGGAAGTGTGACCCCTGTCAAGCCCCACGAGGGCCCTTTTTTCTGGGCCACATCTCCAAGGTGAGCCAGGAAAGGAGAACAGCCATCCGCTCTTATTTCCTATGAGCCAACAATGTTGCCACGCTCCAGTACCAGTCAATGTGATGTCCTTTGGCAAATGAAACTTCCTGTGTAGGACATTCTTATTAATATATCCCTCTAAAAGTTGGTTTAATGTCAGCAAGGTGCCTGTCGCAAAAAAATAGCCTGATGATCTGATTTGTATTTTTTCATTCAGACCAATTTGGGAGTTGTGCTTCATCACAAGCCCTGTGGGAATGGAAATAATGGAATATGCCACAAGAAAGCGAACAGCAGCTATTGAACATACTGATGGTCACTACCGCAATTTATTTGACAGTGGTATACCTTTAAACACATCATCATTACTTTTGTGATATCTGCTGAAAAACAAGTGCGGGCCTCCCACTTGTTGGGGATATTTATTATTTAGTTTCTGACTGGACCTGAGTCTAGTATAAAATCACCACTCCATCTGTCCCCAGAGCACTGCCACTTTAAGTTGGTAGTCAAACATTAAAAGACTTGCTTTGCCTTTGCTGTCAGATCCTAGAATTGAGCAGGTGGTGATGGTCTTTGTGCGCTGTCATCCCTAATTCACCAGAGAAAGAATCCCTCGGAGTAACAAGCATCAAAAGGCAACTCCAGCATCTCAAGCTAACAGGTTAGATGCACACACCCAGGCTTACTGACGCACCCACACAAAAGACTTTGCGTTGTGCACGCACACACACACACATTGAAACACACAAAAAGACAGAGGAGGCTGATGGATATAAATGCATGAGCTGACACACACACACACACACATAAGCACTATGATGTGCACATACACACTAGACTGACACCTGGTCCTGGGATTAGTGGTAGATAATGAGCATGACTTCATATTCCTGACAATTGAGGTTCTTCTGAAGTTATAGCATCCAATATATAAAATGAACAAACCCCTTAAGGTCCACATTCAGGTGAAAGGTTGAGATTGCAATTCTTACACACACACTTGATCTACAACAGAGGTAATAGACACTAATCCTCATTGCTTGCACTCACTCTCTTCCTCTCTCTCTCACTCAAACAAACAGTCTGTTTATTGACTCTTGTCATGTCTCTCCCTCACTCGTGTCAATATAACAATTGATTTTTGAGACAACTCAGAGAACAAAAAATAAAGAGAAATACTTCTGAGAAGTCTGAACAGGGAGAAATGGGGAAAAAGTGACTGAGTCACTGAGTGACTAACTGATTGAATGACTGAATCAAAATGGGACAAATGAATTGTTTCTACCAGGATAATGAATGCATGGAAAGCCCTTCATTACCTTACATTACATTACAGGCATTTAGCCGACGCTTTTATCCAAAGCGACTTACAATAAGTGTATTCAACGTAGGTAGGCGAGAGAACTACTAGTCACCAGAAATCATAAGTGTATTTCCTTCCTAAACAAGCATCTAAGAGCAGAACCAGTGCTGAGGTAAAAGTGCAATAAGTTAGCTACCTACTTTTTAATTAAACTAATGAGACAAGTAAGTGAAGACAAATAAGCAAGAGCTAAAAGGAAGGGTCAGGGTAATTCAAAAATCTAATGAAAACAAATGGTGCACCAACAGTTGGAATAGATAACCACAATGAGTAAGTAAAGGTGCTATGATTCAGGCAGCCCCAAAGCATAGTGTGAAATACAGGGGTTCTTAGACACCTCACCCCCAAATCACTACTGAGAGTCCCTGAAAGCAACAAAACAAAATGCTGAGAGGGGATGTGTAAATAATTTTACTTTTACCAAAAATACTTTATACTTTGTGTAAAGCTCACTATTTCCATCATTCTGTTATATTTTTGGTGAGACCATCCATGCAAGAATGGCACTGCTGTGTATTAAGTCGTCTCCATTTTGGCTCCAAACCGGAAAGGTTTGGCTTTTTCAAGCTTTGCACACTGTGGTTCACAAAAAAATGTTTGTTTGACTACTCATCAGTAAAGATGTCAAAGAGAAAGCCAGTAACATTAGGCAGGGGGACACCCTGGCTGCCACTGGGCATTTAGCATACTGGCACAAAGTTGTAGGGACCCCAGGAAAGTCTGGATTGATAGGGCTTCTGTTGGATGAAAGCCTTGCATCTTCAAATACTTTTCAGGAATTAAGAAAAACAGCCTTATTTTAAGATTGACAGCCATGTATTTCTGACACCTGATCGTAGGTTTGGAATTAATTTATTGGGCCCTGGCATCATGGAAATTGCTCTAGCTATAAAGGGACATGTAAACCAAGAAAAAACATGAAAATCACTGTGTTTTTTTCTTCGACAGTAGCACGATACTCCACCCATGGTCAATTGTAAGGGGGATGAGAGGGTATGACTTCCACCTTGTTAAGACAAATAATATTCTCTTCTATTTAGGCGAACTGTATATTCTGGGTAAGCAACATTTTACCTCCCCACATCGCCCCGTTCAACATGAACTACATTACCTCTGGTGCTTCTGTCTCGCCTTGCCAAAGCATCCGGAAATCCTAGCTGAGCCCTTGACACGAATGCATCATTGAAGACCAGTTTATCAAGATTAGTTTTATAAGACAGTCATATCAATGCATGGAAAGCCAGTGAAGCTGCTAGAATGACAACAGCTTATGCGGAGATTAAAAATGTCAGCGCAGATTCATTACACACCCTTCACTAAAATACAAAATATAGCTTTTTTATGTACCGTGAATTTGCTACGCAATGCAGGTGCATGCCTCACACCGAATGCAATCACGGGATGCCCTCACAGGTAACGTCTCTGACGAAAGCAACATCAGGTCCGCAGCCCCACGATGACGGGAGGCCTAATCATAAACACGCAGCAACAGCCTCCAAATAGGTGGTGGAGCATTGGAGTGGGGAGTTTAGGGAGGTCACATTTCTCGTCAATTAAGACATTTGTTTGTGTGTGTGTGTGTGTGTGTGTGTGTGTGAGTGTGAGTGTGTGTGTGG
>CABFOQ010002543.1:10845-23522 GCA_900660455.1 Gephyroberyx darwinii | reverse complement strand
GCGTGTGGCGATTGTTAGCACATAATCCCTTTCACAATGAAATGCATTGTGGTATGTGAGTCTCAATGACAAGTACTATGACAGAGGTATCTGACCACAGATGTTATCAAATCAGCAGTTCTCCACTTACCATCAGCAGATAAATTTACGAAAACAGGACGGACACACACACACACACACACTTTTTGCATAGTAGCAGTCAGACAAAGACGTACTGTCTGTGGCTGAACGGTAAAGTGTTCTTGTGTAGCTTCCAATTATATTCTTTATCAGTGCATGCGTGCTATTCAATTCTCAGTGTGGTAAGTTTGTTTACAGTACTGCAATAATATCGTGTGCCATTAATAGCAAATGCTGACTGATAGATATGATTTCTCTCTAATTTACAGTCATATGTTCAAGATTTCTCATTGTGACGCAAATAATACATTTTCTTCCCCAAAGAAACGCCAATACTGATACCGACACCAATAACTGTATATTTGTTACCAATATGCGCTAGAGCCAGTTTGTTGGCTCTTCGTTGTGGTGCCATCAAACTAAATAGACAAAAATCATAAAATGTCCAGACTCAAGACTTGATTTCACCATGTAGGCCCCTAGACAGTAGAACGAGAGAGACCTGTTGCACTCAAGTGTAGTCCCTACATATACACGCAGGAGCATCGGTCTAAAGTACAAATATCTAAACAAGAGCACTTCTTAAGACATTTGTATGGAGTTTGAATGTTATGTAATACTTTTTGATTTCGCCTGCTTTTAATCTTACATTTTATTATAAGTATTTATTTTTTATTCTAACCCATTTTCTTCTTGTTTTTATGCCGTCCTATAAGGCACAATGTATTTTTAGGTGAGTGTTAAATAAATACAGTTCAGTGTTATAAAATACACACACATCACAATAGGGAGAATGTACTACGAGGGGAAAAAATGATTTCACTATGAGAAAAGGAGATAATCCCAAAGTGGCCAATAGCCCTCTACTGTGTCAAAACACTGATGGTTGCAGTCTGTGCTTACTAGGCACAGAAAAATAACCCTGCATTACTAACTTAGCTGCTGCATCGTCATGGCAACTACCATGTGACTCAGGGCTGGTCATGAGCTGTGAACATCCTCCAACTCTCCCTCTCTCTCTCCTTCCCACATGCTCTGTCGCCCAATCGGTTAACCCACTCACAGAGGGAGGCTGTGGGGCTTGGCAAGGCAAAACCTCCAGTTTAAAATACCCACATGCCATGGTCTCGGTGGTTTTAGTCAGACAGACGCGTGTGTGTGTGTGTGTGTGTGTGTACACACGCATACATTCACATGCAAAGGAGAATGCTGTTTGTTTGATCTCAGTGACATTATCAATTTTCTTTCTCATGGTTTCTCAGTGTCCAGGGCAGCACTGACACCTGCAGCCCCGTGTCTTTCTCCCACTGAGTTGAAGCCCTCTGTCTATCGTTCTCTTAGTGTGTGGATGATACAGGCTTGCTTTACCTGCTGAGAGAAGTGAACAGGTGAGTAAGAGTTATCTCACAGCTCCTCCAGCTATCACTTCATCGCTGGCAGTACAGTGCCCTGCGCCTGAGGGAAACGTCAAGTCTCCTATCTCTTCAGTGACCTTTGCAGTGTTTTTCATGCTCTCTCTCTTTATCAACAGCAGATATGTAAACATATTCTTGTTATTACTGTGCTTTTGTTGAGTTCTTCAAACAAATAAAGCTGTGATGTTTCCACAATATGACCTGTATGATTAAGATGATGAAGAATCTGCACTCCGCTCAAAGTAACTTCATTTGAAGATTGTTTCCACTGGGGTAAGGGATTGGGAACTGCGTAACTAGTATGCACGTTATTGCATCTCACTCTCATATATTGCAATCTGCAATATATAAGAAGGACACCACTGACTTTCAATACTTTTCACAAAACCATCCAGTGCTATGTTTTGTCCCCCAATAATAAGTAAAAAGCACATCAGCAGGAGTGGGTTGTCGCCTGCTATGGTGTAACAATTACAGATGCATATCTAAGGCTTTTCATATGGTCTGTAGCATCTTAATCTGCTCACTAATGATTATTACCTCAATATAAGTGAATTCCTGGCAGGTACAGTGTTTGTTCGGAGGTGCCAAGTTTCAGGCTGACAGCTTGTTTACATTCATCCATTATACAAAACAGAAGCTCCAGCATTCGCAGCAACGGCCAAATCTGACCGGCTGATTTAGGGTATGAGGGCACACTTAGGACATTGTTTCTGTGTCTGCAGGATTGACTTCTGAGTAACCCTTAGCCTAGAGAATTACAGAAGACGTGCATTGCTTGAGGGGGTGAGTAATTCACCCCCAACCACAGCATGACAACAAACCAATCAAATGCTACATCTGCCTCATCTGGAGGAAGAACTAGGTCGTTCTTGATCAGGAGAATCACCACACATCTGGAGCTTCAGCTACTTGCATTAAATGAGCCAAGCGCAAGACGGATCCTTATTGTCTGGTGGAGATTTGACTTCCCTCTTGGTAGCACAAAATAATGAGTGATCCTCTTGCTAACTATGTATTTTCTGGAACAGTGAGGAATCATTGTATTGCATATGCTTTACATCCCCACCATGCCTTTCATCAGATTGTAACACATTATGCAATGCATTGTCCCAGTTTACTGTTCAAACTGTGATATGTGGCCTGCTCTGTCTTCACAAACACTAGTCTACTTTGGTTTCTGCTAACTTAAATGTCAGACTACACTTAATGGCCACTGTTTTCAGTTGTCTGTAATCTAGTACAGCTTCAAAATGAAAATGATGTCCAAGATTTGAGACAGACATAACTTCAGACTGCACACTGTACTACTAATTGCATATGTTTTACAACTGATATAATGAACTACAATTTCCTTTGGCTGAGCCTTAGCTTGGTACTTTCGTGCACTGTCAAGGTGACAAGGGATGGCAAGAGTAAGTGCCAACTTCATACAGCTAGCCATAGGTAGCCAGCTAGCCATGTTTGCCAGACTGGCAGCTCTCAGACAACCCTGCTTTGGTACCCAGCTGAAATCTCCTGCTGGACCGCTGAAATCTAAAAAAGACAGTCATGCCTCGACATGGAGGGTGAGAAAAACCAGAGAGAGTCACTTCACAGTGTTACAAGTTACATACCCCATTTTGGTAGATGCGGCTGCTAACTTTAGTCGAAATGATCCTCTCAGTGGTCTCTGAGGGCGGCGTGAAAGGCTTTCTGTGTTTTATCCTCTCCCAGTAAGCTGCTCCGCACAGCGTTAATGGTTGTGACTTGCCGCTGGAGTCACGGTGCCGTTCAGTCCGACATGGCTTGCTGGGCTGCTCCTGGATGTGGCGGGGTGTTGGTTCATCCAAACAAACGTGTCGGTGCATGCATGATGACCGAAAACACCAGCACTGACGCTAGCAGCTACCGTTAGCTAAATAAAACCAACTCCTCAATCATGCTCGCGCGCGCGACTAGATGCGAGGATTACCAGGCTAACTCGGGGCAAGACTGACAAGGACAGACGCTGGGCTTTAATTAAATCTAGCTCGAGCTTGTGTAATTGCTGTTTTTTTGTATTTCCAGAATGAAACGGGTTGAGAAATACAGACTGCGAGGAACGTTAACTACCCGGTCAGATAAACAAGTCACAGTCTGTACTTGTCTGCAAAATGAGCTAGCTGTATCCATCCGTTGCTGCTAGCTTGCTATCGATACTCTCCGCTGCCTGGTGGTATGTGCCCTCCTGTATAGATAGTTAGTTATCCTCGGCTCAGTAAACAACCAGCATTCATCCCAGTAACTCCATTTAAATAAGCCGACTGTTCACATAAATCCAAAATTTCAATCATTTCTTGATGTTCACTGTTAAATTCCTCCAGTCCTACTCAATATATAATATATAAATATATATATATATATATATATACATATATCAGAGCGTTTTATTGCTACAGTAAGCTGGAGCAAATAAGACAAACACTGGGCAACTCATCTCTGCTACTTGGATTTACTACTTAATTTTCTGTCTCGAGAGCTTCTTTTTGAGAAAAAGACTTGGTGCATACTCAAGGTTTCATCATCACGTCTGTCCTCCTACAAGACCCCAACAGCTAAGCTCACTGGTAGTAAATAATAAAAATAATAATGTCTGGGCAGTCAATGTTCAATTTGCAAATTCCTTATCTTACTGTCCAATGACATTATAGCCTACACCGAGATCCAAATGTGAGATTATGGTCCCGATGCTCCATCGGTCAGCTCTCCTCTCATCAGTCTCTGTAGTGTCTATCTGCTCTCATCCCATTCATTAGCTCGGCTCAAAAAATCCTCTGCTCCGTGGGAGCATTAAGCTGCCGACGTCATCACGCTACCTCTCTCTGAAACCTGACGTAATTGGCAATAAAGTGTTTCGTCATTTCCGACATGCCTTTAAGAATTTTTAGTAGCTTATTTGGCTATGCAAAAAAAAGAGAGAGGCGTTTAATGCAACACTTCTTCCAAAGCAAGATATAACTGCTATACGACAGACACCAGAGGATTCAATCCTAAATATCATATTGCATAGCTTTTCAGTTAAAGTGTAACTTAATAACTATAGTGGCATATAGACACACAGGGATAGATTATGTGTGACTGATGATTGCCATCTTGTGGGCAATTATTGATATGGCATGCACTTGCTTTGCCTGGTTCAAAGAGAAGCAAGACACATGTAGAAATATTAAAGATCTTTTTAAAATGAACATAATGACAAAACTCTAAACATTCTAAAATAATAATAATATTGTTGTTGTTTCATTAATCTCTTATTTCATGTATTTTGGGGGACTCTGCCTATCTTATTTCCTCTCTGAGATGTAAAACAGACCGACCAGTATTTGTATGGAACTTTGCACGGCTGTCTGTTTTTAGCCTCCTCCAAAAGCCACATGATGGCTGTCAAATATGTTCCACACCTATTAAATGTCATTTAATACACTTCATAGCACAGTTTGGGGAAACCAAGTTTCACATTTCCAGACCTGCTGCTGTCATGTTCTACACCAGTAAATTACTGGCCTAGGTTTGTCATGTCTATCCACTGGGCAACTTTATGATTTACGAAAAATATGCCAGACTTCTGTGCACCAGAACACACCTTTTTGCCCGTATGCAACCTGTGTGACTATAAGCAAAACCCTCCCCAACTCCTCTTGCATTTCCCATGTAGTATCTGTGTCACGCTGCAAGAAGACAGACATAAACAGGTGTAAGGTTGACCGTTTTGGCAGAAGCATTTATCAAGAGACAAGAAATGCAGATTTTCATTTACAATGTATTGAATTTTAGAAAGTTTGTTATCACATTAGCACATAAAGATGTGTTAATGGTGGAGGAGATGATATATACGGGGTTTGCTTTTTTTTGTGCCAGTTTTTGAGTTTTCCTTACCAGTTCATTGTCAAATGCTGGAGCTGAATATTGGATTGGTTTGATCCTTTATCAACTATCCACAACTAATGACTAATCTGTGCCCACTTTCACCATTCTTATCTGCTGATGACAGACCAGCAGACAGACTCATGACATTGGATATAGGCTACTGACACAAAATTATATTTAGACCTGGCAAGAAAAATAAAGCAGAGGTATCCAGTATTTCCTCCATGCTGCTGCATTTTTTTTTAATAATTTACATTAGTGGCAGGCTTCAATAGAAATGAGTATTAATCAAATTTATCATAAATACATAAAGCAAGGGGTCATGTCAGGTTACATGTGGCGAATGCTTCAGATGAAACACTGGATGCCTAGTTTTCTATTTCAAGATTGCGCTGAGCATGAAATCTCAACTCGAGTCCACTTGCTCAGAATGTGATCAACAGAGCAGCGCTGAGTTGTGGCGAGAGGTTGCCGCAAATCTGATGAGGACTTTGCAACAATGGATACTTTGTCAGAAGACTTTGTAAGGACAGATGTGGACACACAGATGACAGCGTTGACACATGAAGATATTACTGAACAAGACCTTTATGTCAGCGATGAAGTGGAAGACCTGCAAAACAGGTACAAATCAATAGATGAGATTGGATTCATGCATTATCAATAATATGCTATTCTGGATATCATTACAGTGGTTTATAGACATTACATCATATCATTATCATGGTTTATATGTTGCCGATGTAATGAAGATTGCATTATAGTTTTCCTAACAGTATGAAACTGAACTGCTGAGCAATCAACAATCCCCACAGTTGAATTATATCATTAGTTTATCAATTAGTTACTAATTATATCAAATTAGTAGCTGAAAGGCAATTATTTATTTCAGAGTAATAAATTGTTTCCTCTCCACATGGAGTGGCCAATTGATGGAGGGAATTCAATTGGTGCCACTGACCTGTGTGTGTTTGTCTTGGAGTTTGTTTTGTTTCACAAAATCCATCATAAAATGCATTAAATCAACTATTTCAAATGTCCAAACATTTTCTAATCTTGTCAATGCAGGCTGGTGACTCAAAACAGGGCTCAGTAAAATGCAGAACAGCTCTGTATATTGTGGGGTACAAAGGGTATAGCTATCAAGTCTACTGTACTGAAGACTAACCACACTAGTTTTTAAGGAAAAAGTTCAATAAATGGGGAGGATTTTACATTACATTCTAGGTATTAAGTTGGTGCTGTTACCCAAAGCCACTCCACCCTGATTAGCTTGCTAATTGCTAACGTTACTGTGCCTTCAGCCTACGTGAGGCAGTCCACGACGAGACTGTCCGGCCTAAGATGCAGTGCCTGATGATGGACGACTCCTTCTCCATGGTAACTGTGCAGGGTGAGGACAGCGGCATTGAGTGGGAGACCAACGCCAGTCGCTGCACCACACCGTGGGCATCTGAAGCTGGAAACCCCACGTTGGAATTCAGCTCTCCCGTCGCAATGCGGCCTGTAACACCTGGGTCTCTTCCAGCAGGCAGGATTATAGTCGTGATGGACGAGGAACTGATCTCGAGAAGGAAGAAAATTAAAGAGAGAGTTAGTGGTCAGAAGAGCAAGGTAGACAGGCAAAGAGAAACCCTTTCAGAAGACGCTGATGAAATCTCAGGGAGGCCGGAATTGGTGGGAGTCTCCCTGCCAAATGTGAAAACCGAAGGAGAAGGAGATGAAGAAGAAGTGGCAGATCCTCTGGGAGATAAAGAGCAACGGCTATTCCGCTTAGTCTCCGAAGGCTCGGAAATCCTCAACATCGTCGTTCCTCCTAAACTGGCTACGGTGGATGAGGAAGAAAGCAAAGTAATGGTGGACAACCTTTCTTATTTGGAGGAGATCCCTGTTATTAAGTCCAGCAGGGAAACCAATGATCAGGTATTTGATCTCAACAATGGGCTGGAAATCTCAACACAACCTCTAACAGTACCAGGTGCAGACAGAGGTAAACAGACCGCACATTCCATTGCTCCGAATGTGATGGATCCCCCGGGGGCTCCGGTGGCCAGACCTCCAGGCAGAGGAGCTGTTGGCAACGTGGACTACTTTGAGAAGTTCACCCTGATTGATGCACAGGCTCCAGGAAGTCCTGCAGTGATCCCACCGGGACAGGAGGGACTAGAGACCGACGCAGCCATGGAGATCCAGGACTCTGGAAAGCCTGTGCGTCCCAAAGACAAAAACACCAGTATGACCGCAACTGTAGATAAGGGGAGCATGGCGGCCATCAGTGGAGAAGAAATCACCAGCGAGCTTCTAGATGATGTGTTCTATGGTGGTATGGATGATCATCTAAAAAGCTTTCTGAGCAAAGAAGAAGAATGTGGTGCAGGTGAGGGTGTGTCTAAGTTCCTGTTAAAAGAGAGCGGTTCAGCTTTGTTTGGAAGCCAAGAGGACATCCTTACCCCCATCTTTCTACCCGAAGGACCCCCCAAAATTATCGACCCCATACTGTTGGAGGAGCCCAAAGCTATGGCCTTCCTATACACAGACCTGTACGAGGAGGCAATAGGCAGTCGGCAGAAGGAAGAGGATGCGGAAAGTATGACCTCCGAGAAGTCCTTCCACAGCAGGCATTCAGACAGGGAGGCCAGGGGCTACCTGGAGAAGTATGTCCTGAAAGACGAGACTCCTGTGTTGGAAATGCAACCAGCCGATAAAGAACAACACCAAGACGAAGGAATGCGGGTGCTGTCCGAAGATTCGTATGGTTTTGGTGACGTTCTCCAAAACCCGGGAAAAGGCGAGATGCCAAATGCTGAGGAAATCACAGACTTTTTCAGGTCAAGTGCCAATTCTTCTCCATGTGATATAGAACATTTTCCTGTGTTACAAGAAGACAGTGACGCACAACCAAAGACAAAGGATAAAGCCAAGACAAATAAAATTGAATCAACGACGGCAGAAAAATTGGCTCAACCTACTAAAACCACAGCAAAAGGGAATGTTGAAAACCCAACAGAGCCACTCGATGACTCAAGCTACGAGTTTTTCTCCGAGGAACCAGATTGGGAATCGAGCGCCCTTGATCGCACAGATCAGGATTTCGGGAGAAAAGCCTCAGAAATGCCAATTGCTCCTCCGAGAAGAAAGGCAGCATCATCTCCCAAGACATCTCTGGACCTAACACCTCTGACCCCAGTTGAAGGTAGTGAGGACGGAGAAGTTGCTGTTGGGAAGGAGCAGAGGGAGGAGGAGAAAGAAACGGCATCACCAGCAGAGACTGCCGATGAGGGAGATGGCGATGGAGAGGATACAAGGCGGGCCTCTTCTGATGCTGCTCCATCCCAATATGCCTTGATCACAGAGGCCCCGGGGACTGAAATTGTACCAGACAACAGCGATGAAACGACAAAAACAACTCAACTCAACTCAACTCTAGCTGAAGGGAATGACACTGAAACGGTAACAGAGGAAAGGAGTGAGACTGAAGCAGCTAAAAAACAAACTGGATCACAAGATGTGAAACCATCTGAGTCAGCTGAGACAGAGGTCGGACCAGACAAGCAAGGGGAGAGTTTAAGTGACTCAACTAGAAAAGGGGAGAGCAAATCACCACCCAAACCAGCTAAAGGGAATGGACAGTGTTTTATACTTTAGTAGCGCTATTTTCGAGAGTGAAAATTTGGTTTAATTTGGATATTTTAAGTGTTATTGCTGTTGCGTCCTTGTTTGAAGTGAAAAGTTTTGAGTCAAACTCTTAAAATTACATTTACGCAAAAAGTGAGCACACGTTATAATGGTAATTAGCTTCCTTTTGTCTCGTTTCTATAATTTCTACCAAATTATACCATTCTCCAAAAATTTAGGCCATCTCAAACAGTAACACGGTCATCTAGAGCGCCATGCAATGCTCCAAGCCACTTTTCTTCTGTGTACCTATGAGCAGTGTTCATGTTGCTCTGGGTAAATGAAATCTCTCCAGACAAGATGGGTGGCAATGGATTGAGAAATGAGGAGCATGAATCATTGAGTGGTTGAAGGAAGAGGTTGGGTCATCAGCGCGAGTAAGAAAGTGTGTGTGTGTGTGTGTGTGTGTGTGTGTGTGTGTGTGTGGTTAGGGTGGATCTTCATTTATAAATAACCCTCTCTGGCCCTTAACTTGACACCCCCTCTCAGCTAGGAGTCTTTGTACTGTGTACGCTCTTCTCATCGTTTAAACTGAACAGGATCAGAAAACAGACCCAATAAGTGTGTAATAATAACGTGTGTAATATGTTCAAATGAGTCCATTATGTTCAAGTATCAACTTTCTTGTTATGGATTGCTTATAAAGTCCGCAAGATGCCTTTACATGATGTAATCCAAACTGTATTCAAGTGAGTCAACCATGACTGCAGTCTAAGAAAAATTAAAACAAAGGAACCGTACCTTCAACCGTTTTCTCAACGGTCTGTACCTGTCCGTACATTGTCCACATGAAAGACGTCACAAAAAACCAGCCACACTTGTTTTCAAGCCTACCTAGGTGCCAGAGGGGAGGGGTTTGTCACATATGACTGTACAACAGATGCCACAAGGAAGTATTTAAAAGTATCTGCCCCACCCATCTGGTAGTCAGGGCAGGTTAAAACAAATCTCAGGTCACATGAGCCTTGTCGCTTCTACTCAGGCCTACTGACCACAGTGAGTAGGTCCTACAAGGCTGTGCAGAGGCTGGATGTATACACACACACGCACACACACACATAGATGATAGATGTGTCACAGTAGTACTAGAAAGTATCTTATTGAATAATTTCCTGGCGGACTACTGTTGGTTTGACTATAAAAAGAGGGAGTTGTTTCCTGATAACCTTCACACTAGACTTTAATGGGCTTTGGCGACATCTTGCGTTTTCCTATATATTTTTGTTTTACTTTTTTAACCATCAATGTTCTCCACAACGGCAGATGGCAACAGTGAGCTGACTGTGCGGCCAGCGTGCCAAAACAAGAGAGCATGCATACGCTGATATTTCCATAGCAAAGTTACAAAGCGCTGTAAAATAGAAAGGAACAAACCATATCAACAGACATTCAGCTATAGATGATTTATGATCATAATTAGGTGATAGTTAATAATAAGGCATACGTTATCGATCGATAAACGACTAAACGTCTGTATACTGGAGTTAAAAGCTGGCTACAGTGTTCCTGAGCATAACCTACCGCGGTTCACTAGAAGTGTCCCTTCTAGTCAGTGTAGTTCTATGCTAACGCTCTTCCTCGGCGCTCTATTTTAAGGTGGATGCCGGGAGGCCAAGTCGATGCTCGCTCTATGTAGGTGAACTCCGTGATGGAAGCTGTGCCTAATTTATCCTTGTCAGTCACTTCTGACGAAAACGAACCGGTAACTTGTGACAGTTCCTCCTCGGAAGATGGATTAGTCGACGGGTTTGGCGACCTAGCTGCCCTGCCAGTGGAGGTTTGTGAGAGACGACCGACATGTTTGCGATGCCGGTGAGTTGAATTAACGTGAAGCTAGCTAGCTAGCTAGACTTGGACAAGAGAGAAGAGATCCCTCATCTCCCGTTCCTCCTCAACAGATATGCTCTAATGAGGGAGCAAGTTTATGTACAGAACAACCAAGGCCGACTAAAACAGAGCTCGGGCTAGTCTGGGCAATCTGGGAAGTAAAGTTATCACAGCTTCTGGTCTCCCAACTTTCCTCCCATGTAGTCGCCCTCAGAAGGTGTGTCTCTGTCCTTTTCTGCCATTGCATCCCTTGGAGGTCTCCACATGTCTGTACATAGTGCAGCATCCAGCAGAGGTAAGCCCTGATTTACAGTGCCCTAGACATGAAGTATGACTGCACGTTCAAGCAATTATAATACTATTCAAGAAAATAACAAAGGTATTGAGGGTTTTCATTCATGTTGCGCATGTAGGCAACACACAGCCTTTATGTCATCTACTTCTGAACTAACCCTGCGACCATGGTCTGCGACCATGCACCACACAGGTCTTCATTCCAACCATTGCAGACCACTGAACTAACCCCTGGTGTGCTTTCAGGAGAGTAGAGTTCTTCGCACAGTGCCTCTCCTTGCTGCGTGTTTGCCACCAGGAAAATGCAATGTCTTAGTTGGAAGGAGATTTAATGAAGAAAAGTAAGCAACGCCTTGAGGAGGATTCCTGACTTATGTGGCTCACAACACCATTGTCACTGAAACCTTAAGTCTAATTAGTTTTTATGGTGTTGAGATTTGCTCTCTGTCCCATACTCAGGCACCCAGATCTGGCTGCAGTGTGTCGGGACAGCAGAACGTTGATCCTGTACCCAGGCCCAAAAGCCCAGAACCTGGAGGAGCTAGTGCAAAATCAGGGAAGTCAGGAAGACCAGGAATTGGGCACTGCAAGACATAACATCATCATCATAGATGGCACCTGGAGCCAGGCTAAATACATGTTCCTCAGAAACAGCCTGCTGCAGCTGCCTAAACAGGTGTGTGTGTGTGTGTGTGTGTGTGAGACAAGCTCTTTTTCATAAAAGGCATTGTCTTGTATATGTCACCATTTGGTATAGAGGTTCAAATCAAATCTGCTTCGGTTAACCAGGTGCAGCTCAGTAAGGCTCTGTCCAGTCAGTATGTGATCCGTACACAGCCCTCCAACATCTGTCTGTCCACCCTGGAGTGTGCTGCTGTCGCCCTGTCCATCCTGGAGCGAAATGACGACATCCAAGAGGTGACATTCCTGAATACTTATGATTAGTATTACAAGCTGGCATCTTCATCTGCATTAAAGCATTTATTTGTTCCTCATATAGAGTCATACATCCTCATACAGAGTCAACAGTAAAGACAAATTAGAAGTGTGAAATCAATGACACTCCTGATTGTTTTTTCATCACTCTTCCCCTCACAATCTGTTCATCCAGGTTCTGTTGAGGCCCCTAAGAGCTCTCTGCTCCTTCCAGCTGCAGCATGGAGCTCAGGTTCACCATAGCAAGGAGCACCTACTAAAGAATGGCATGTATGACAAACCCATGCCTAAGAACAAACGCAAGATAAAGAGGATGGAGAAACTTGTTACTGACCGAAACATTTGTCCAAGATGAGGGACTGACTGATGCAGAAAAATAGGCTTCACCCTGCTGTGTGCATCGGTAGCTGGCTGGTATCTGGATAGCATAAACTGCATCACCAGGGCAACATGTAGCAGCATCAGGGTAAGGGCAAGGGCACCACTGGACTGTTGTTGTTTTTTTTGGGGGGGGGGGGCGCT
>CABFOQ010002541.1:1113-18613 GCA_900660455.1 Gephyroberyx darwinii | reverse complement strand
TTTTCATGTCTTAGTCAATATAACTGTACTAATAATGCATGTCCATCTTTCAAGATGTATTATTCTCACATCTTTAATCACTGTGAGCGATGGTATCATGAGGCTGGAGGTGCTTCAAATAATTTGTGATGAATCTAAACCTTGGACAAAATATTAAAAAAAACATTGGAATGAGTTAGAATTAATCTTTTACCCAGAGGCTGAATGATAGATGACACATACATATTATGAAGAAAGCTTCCAATACACAGCACTGCTCAGAACCGGCTGCACCCCACACCACAGACACACACACCATCACACAAATGCAGCTCTGCTCCCCATACACGTTATTCAAACATGTTTCTGTGTATCGTTTCATGATCGAAACGTCTACAAATGTTTTATGATATCTGCAACAATTTTCCAAAAACCTTATGATGCTGGAGATTTCTGCATTTTACATTGTGTGTCACTGGGTCAGATTTTGTGAGAAATCTGGATTGCTTCATGACACAAAGGGAGATTGCTTTACAGAACAAAACAGTAACAGTACTTTTTTTTTTTAAATTTTGCAAGCAATAACTTTATTCTAGTTCCACTGTTCCAATGGCATAGTTTCAGATAGACATTATTCATAGTCCATTCATCTTTGCAAAAGGAAGCACCAGGTTTTATGGGAAAAGTGGTCTTAATTTTGAGAAACATAAAATGCTACACATAGTAGCTGTAACATTTTGAGCAGCCCTGGTAAGGCCCAGTTAGCCCCGCTGTGGAAAAGAGCCCAGATGACGCTACTAACAGGGATGTGATCGGGACAACACCAAAACAAACTGAAGGAAAAAAAGAAACGCAGGACAAAAGCCATCTTCATTAAACATGAATGGTAATTGTGTGTCCCCCCCAAAAAAAACATGAAAAGCTGCATCACTGTAAACTACAGATCAGGATTTAGCTTTAACTGGCTAACTAGCTGGCCCCAGACTGGCCCCTAAGCTCAACTCCCTCCCTTTAAGCTATGCTGTAATGCTCCAGCCGGTACCGCTTAGAGGAGCAGGTGGTTGCAGCACACACTGAGCCATGCTGAAGATTCACCCACTGCCTGCCTCGTCCCCCTCCCTCCATTCCTCTGTCCTTCATTCTTTTCTCTCTATCCATCCAGCCCCTCTCACACTGTGCTTTATTTCTCCATCACTTCCTGCCTACTCTCTCTCTCTCTCTCCATCTGCACGCCCCCACAAACAGTGGCTGCCAAACAGCCTGACATCCACCAGATGTAGAGCAGGCTTTTTCCACCGGTTCTCATCCTCATGCCCTGTTGTTCCTGCAGCAAACTCACCCACAGCAATCTGAACACAGCTGAACGTACTTAGGCATTCACAAGACTTTAATGATTACTGCTGCGCCGTGTGTGTGTGTGTGTGTGTGTATGTGTGTGTGTATGCATGAGCGAGAGAGAGAGCAGTACCATGTGATTTCCAACAGCAGACTGTCAATCAGCCGGTGGGGAAGAGTCTTCTTGGTTTGAGAGCAGCAGAGACTGGTGTTAAAAGGTCCATGCCAACACACAGTGTTGTGTTGTGCGTGTGTGTGTGTGTGTGTGTGTGTGTGTGGGAATGGGCCTGGTCTATCAAAAAACAGATCCTCTCCTCTACCCTTTAGACAGTGAAAGACAAGCTCGCTGTCAGACAGACTGGCAGGCAGCTGGCCGTCACTCAAACTGACTGACTGGCGTGTTGCAACATACCTGCTACAGCAGTACAAACCAACGCACAGAGTGATCCAATTCCCATTACAACATACCCAAGCACACCCATGGGGTGTGTACCCAAAATATAGCTAGCAGTTAAGCAATTTGAGAGAGTCCATCAGATTTACAGTCTGCCATCAAGTGTAAGTTTATTGAAAAGTTTCTTTTTGCTAATCCCCAAACAGATTAAATATGAATGAAAAAATCTGCTCTGGTTAAACTGCGACAACCCTGGGAACACTAAGACCACACACACCGTAAAAAGATACCTGCAGTGGGTATGACACAACAAAATCCTCCCTGATCACCTTAAATACGAGGATTAGTTTCCAGCAGAAAAAAAAAAAAGAATCCTCCCTGAGTCTAAGCGACATCGCTGCAGAGAGAAAGGAGAAGCCGTAAAACAAGAAGGAGCCGATTTCTCCATTCACTGGTGAAGAAAATGGGAACTCCTCTCTCTCTTAGTCAACTTGAAAATTGGTGGCCTTAAGTGTATGTTTCAGTCTCTCGTTTGGCACTTGCAGGTCCCCCTAGGAGAAGCTTGGTGAAATCAACGCTAGTGGAATTCAAGCATGTGACTGTCATTTCCACGCCCTATGATGGTGTGGTCAGTGTGGCAAGCGAGGACGGGGGTCAGCGTTGGTCAGGAGGCAAAGAGAGACAATGAAAGGCCTGAGGAGATACTCGTTAACCCTCTCCTACATATACCCTTTGTTTTGAGTGTGCTGGTTTGAGTTAGTGAACAACAGCGCTGGGTTTTGGACTGCAGTATTGAACTTGATTATGTATTGTCTGCATGCACTTGGGTTTACTTTCTGAAAAGGGGTAATTGAACACTGCGCATTTGCTGATTGCTACTTGTACGTGTTAGTTCCTGTGAGAGCACTACAGAGAGCACAGACAGACAGAAAGACTGGCTGACAGACTGGCAGTCAGCTGGCCGTCACTCAAACTGACTGACTGGTGTGTTGCAGCATACCAGCTACGGCAGTACAAACCGAGAATGCTACAGTCTGAGAGTGCTTCGCTAAGCTGGCTACAGCTTAGAGAAGGGGATGGGTCTTTTTCACCCAAAATAAACCTTTTCATTGTGATCACAGGATGTATTATTAGTTATTATTAGTGTATTATTAGTATAGGGTATCCAAACACTACCTTGTGTTCATTTAAAGGCACAGGAACCAGTTTCTCCACTGGTTTTCCAAGATATTGTGCTTGCGCAAACGTCAATGTTCACTGGCACATTGGCAATTTCGTGAGGTACAATGACAACCGTTGTCAGTTTGGTAATTTTGTGGCTAGTTATACCGGGATGGGCAGGGTGGCGCAACAGGGGGTGTGCCAATTAAAACCAGCTGGCACAGTGGGATTTAGTGTCAGTTTTAGGGTGAAGTTACTCTTGCACCTTCCGCCTGTGAAGACCACGCGAGTCAATCACGCAGTGCTATTTTCGTGGATTCGTGCAGTTGAACATGGAGCTGTCCAAAATCCCACACACCGGTTTTGTGCATGTTAGGTTATATTTTACCACATTGAAGTACATCCTTCATGGACTAATGCAACCTTTTTAATATGTTAAACACAACTAACTATTTCAGCTCTACTCCTGCGCTAACTGACCTAATGAATCATAAGCAGTCAAGCCACAGTGAGCTCCTTGTGCGCTGAAGGTGAAGCTACTCTTGAATTCATGTCGTGTACATATAAATGGCAAATCATCTAATGCCCAAGCCAATCTTCAGCCCTTGGGGGTCTATTTGAGGGGCCATAAAAGCCCTTAATGACTGAAAATGTGAACGCACACTGGCCCTGCGCAATTCTTTGGGTAAATATGCAATATGAAACAATAAATGAAAACAAAAATAAATTATTCTCAACACAAATATCCTTTTGTATTTTGGTGGCCTTATAATGACGGCATTTTCTTCTTTTCACCTCCAAAAAGATTCTCAATAAAGCGTATGCACCAACTAACAACCATGCTTTTCACTTTGACTAAAGAAGGACTCAAACTCAAAGGAGTGGTCAAGACTGTCCAACTGTCCAATGACAACACGCTCATAGTCTAACCGGCAGTGTGCGAGTCGGTCATCACCATAGAAACGGAACACAGTAAACTAATGTCATTGGAAAGTAGAAATCAGCGAGGGATGCACGCTCAGTAACGTTCGGCTTTGAACCACATATTACTTTTTATGTAAATGCATACTCAGTGCAGTAGTGGCTGAGTCACAGCAGGCTTTAAGTGGCTTAAATTGGATCTTTTGTCGTTTGGGGTGGGTTATGAATTACCCAGTTGACCTATTACTGGCTACGGGGGTCTGCATTAGCAAGCGCTCACTGCCGTCTCACGTAGGTAGAAAATAGGGCAAAAGAGGAACAGGAAAGACAGTGAGGCATTCCCTTTTAACTCAAAGAGGGTGTCATGTAATTACATGTGCAGAATTAGACCCTTTTTACAGACTGTCTCCCGACGGGACGATACCCCAAAAGACTCGTTATACCGGTCGTTCTCTGTTCCACTTTATTTCCTTGTGTCTGTAGAGAACAACAGAATGTTGTTAGCTTTGGTTATCGCTATGACATAAACAATCCTTCATAGATCCCTATAGGGAAATTCCATTTTCACTTGCCCCCCTCTACTGAAAGCATAGCCATAGCGCAGGGTAAGCTTTAAGGATAATTCCGGCCATGGTGAATGTGAAGCCCATGCTCTCTCTCCCTTATGAGATTCCTGTGGTTTTTGGATGAAAGTGAATGCTGTAAATAATGGAAAATAAGTGGCATTATAACAGTTTCTCAGATAATAGCATGTACAAATCCACAGGATTTATTTTAGAAGAGACAGGGAACATCCTAGAAAATGGGCTGAACAAGCACTGTGGCGCGAATTATTCTTTAACAACAGCACACACTGGAAAGGGGCTTAAAGCCAGGTTGTACATCGGTCTCCATACTCCCTACACGACTCTGCTGCCCTAATACAGAAACTAATCAGTTATGGTAAGGAGTTTCTCTCTTATCATGGTGTGTGAGGGACTTTTTTGCAACAAAGAGCTAGTCTGGCAATGAACATTTTAGCAATCCCCTGCAGAGTTCAGAGCAGGGTCTCCCTGAGGCTAAATCAGAAAGCAAACATCATTACGTCCATTAATACCTGCCCTAAAGCAGCACTACAGACAAGGACTCTGCAGGCATCAAAATTAATTCTGTTTTTTTTTCTAGATGTTGTTGATGTGAACAGGCAGCACATCAACCTTGCACACAAAACCACTTTACTGCAGTAAAGAAAGACAGTGCAGAAAATACACTGGTCTGGAATTGCACATAAAAACCTTCAACTTAATCATCTCCAATGAACTGAGGTTTTGGTAATTTACACTTGAAATGAGTTTCAGGTTTCACGACCATTGCTCCAAACAAAGTCCAATTTTAAAAGAAAATAAGGCTGTTTGACAATTTTTTAAATGCTAATTTTGGAAAAGCAGGTGTTTTCAGCTGACAACAGCGATGTGTTTAGTTACGCACTGGTTTCCCTGAGGCTCTCAACCAAGGCAGCCATCTCAGTTTTTATTTTCCTTCAAGGTCAGACATTGCTCAAACATCACTGACTCACCGGCGGTGAAGTCCTTGTTGAGGTCAATGAAAGCGTTGGAATGAGGGATGCGCATCTTGACAGGCGAACTCAGTACTTTCTGCCACTCTGGGATCCTAAGGGGAAGGAAAACCACAATGTAGAATTCAAAGCCCATCCTTTCAGAAAACAACAGTTCATTCATAATCAAACAGCGCAACTATGAACATTTCAACAATTTGTTCTCTCTCACAGAATACAGGACAGCAATAATATGTGTTGCAGTCTGACAGCAGCAATAATAAACATGGACAATTGTAAATGAGTTTGATAATGACAACATTCTGCTGACCGTTCGGTGAGATAGCAGACTTCGGTGGAGTCCTTGGTGATTCCAAAGATGTCTGGGATCATGTCCCCATTGAAACTGTAGGAGACAAACATCAACACACTTTATTAGAACTTACAGAAATATATAAAATAAATATTGTGTCTATATAGAAAATCATTTTCAGGAAATACAATAAAATCAGGTTTGTTTCCCCAATGACACCTGTGTGTTTTGAAATTGAACAATACTTTTTAAAACATGTTGATTGGCCTGTGAAAGATCCTCTATACATTAGTGGGCAAAGTCTGAACAAAATTCAAGATAAAATATTTGTTCTCTTGGATAAATATCGAAATCAAATTGTAAGTAAACACGCCACTAAAGGTTTGTGTAAACACACTGAAGACTAATGGTTTGTGGACTGCACTATTCAAATTGTGACTTACTCCATAACAAGGGGTTGATCTGTAAAGGTCTTGTTCAGCTCAAGCCGCCCACCCATATCTGTGAAAAATGAACAGAAAAAAATAAGTCTCTGACTAATACTTAGTCTGGCAAACACCACACAGAAAAATAGCGGGTTGGTATAAACTACAAGGTCGAACTGGACTAGCAAGGTTTTACTCATTTCCTAGGTTTCCATCCAACTCTCAAACTAATTTGAAATAAGCTTTTGAAATGCTGCTGATGCTGCAAAAAAGAATAAGTGCTTTTCAATCATCTTTGTTGAAGCATTCAGGTTTTCCTGAATGTAATAATTTCCTGAATGAAGAATATATAACTATGTCCTAAATAATAATCTTCATCAATCATGCTAATAATCATGTGGTTTGCTGACCAAACCACAGTCCCACACAATAAACTAGCATACTGTGCATGCATTTAGTGGGTACTTTTATCCAAGGTGCCTATCAGGACATTGAGTGCATATGTGTTTAAGTGTAAATTGAACAACTAACCATGGCAATTAATGCCATCTTTACCAACTGAGTTACACAAGGCCATAAAACATCCCCTAACTATATCTTAACCCTTTGCCAACTGAATGAGGTCATCAGTTTCCTACAGCAACTATACTCAAACTTGATTGTAACAAGCCCAAGGGTCCTCATAAACCATACTTTTGTTAAGGTGAATCAGACATTGATATTCATGGTCCCCCATACACCCTTGTGACACATTCATTCTTAGATCTGTACCCAGCGTCTGGTTGTTCCCCCAGAAGATAAATACACTTGTGCCCTCATTGGCCTTGGACTGAGCCGTGAGGAGTACATCCATCTGAGAGTCTCCATCGTAGTCTCCTGGAACCACGCTGGTGATGATGTCACTGAAACAGGAAGCAGATTGTACAGCAAAATGAGGGCCAACAATATAGCTCCAGCTATCTATGTTGTTAAACAATACCTCACAATCCTCACAATCAAAACATAACCACCATGCAAGTTAAGTCACATCCCCACAACTAACAAGGGTAAAATAAGGACCTGACACTGACTTTAAAATGTTTATACAAATATCAAGGTAACAATGAAATGAATTTAAATGAAATAGTAATGAATATCCCAAATTCACCTTTGCAAAAAATCTTTTGTGATGTGTACTTTGGGCTTGAAGTAAGGTGCTTTCAAATCAGCCAAGAATATCACCAGCTCAGACTCTGAAACAACAGGAAACAAATAGTATAGACCTCTAAAATAACAAAACACCATTTAAACCTCATCACAGTCATTTACTCGTCCATTAGTACTACAAAAAGACAATCACAGAAACAGTGTTGAATCCTGAACAGCAGTGTCATTATGGACAAGCTATGGTAGCAGTAATACAGTATATGCTAGCTATGGAATTAGGTATATGCTTATTTGCAAAACGAAAGCTAATGTGTAAGATTGAATGAACTACAGTAACTGCACTTATACCCAACAACATGATAATCCGATAAGGCATTTTACTACTTTTTTGTTTCATTTTTGTTAAAAGCAGAAAAAGTAAAACATGAAGTCTCACGGTCTCTGATAATGAAGATGTCTGTCTGTTTATCCGAGTTAAAATCTCCAAACGCCGCCACCATCCCATAATTTTCGGCACCGAATAGGTCGGTCGTTACATCTTGGAGGGCCAGTGTGTTATACTGTCCCCAAAAATGTAGTATTAATGCCAGAATATTAACATTAACTATCAACATCCTTCTGCAAGTGTAGAGCTCAACAACACAAACTGGAATACGACACGACACTTTACGGCGGGGAGGAATGACAGTTCCGTGTGTTTGACAGTTATATAAAATCGAATTTCTATTTGATATTTTTACATTTGTAAAAGTACCAGATGTGAATAATCATGTTATTTCGTTCGATTACAAAGGGAGATACGCAATCCCCTTAAACAAGAAGAAATTAAGCCACATTAAGACTTCCGGGTTTACGGCAGTGTCGAGCTCTAGGCTGCAGTGACAGTTAAGAGCTGCGTCAAGCCAGAGAGAGAGTTCGCCACAGTAACACAGAAAGTAAGGCAATGTTGCCTTCAAAATTAAAGCGTACAAATTGTCACTCCTGGAAGAAAAGAATGATTAAGTACCGAGGTGGACAAAATAACAAAATCGTTTCAAAACACTGACACACAAATAATAGCTGTTTGAACGATTTACTTGCTTGTGTCCTTTTCACAGTATATAGCAATATCGACCTTTGCAACATGTAATACATACAGACCTGCCAAAATAGACAAATAAATGTTTAAACACAATATAGACAACTTGAAAGAGTGTCCACTGTATTTTAAAATGCCACGTTAACTCTTTTCAGTGGCACAATTGTTCCTAAAGGCTATGGAACGGGAGTTGTACATGTTCGTCAATCAGGGTATTACTTTGAAGGTCATAACCGGAAATACCATAATATATTCCATCCTGCTTGATACTGGTACAGTTGAGTGTAAACATGGCGAGCTTGGCAGATCTCGGTTGGAAACTCCTGGAATTAAAAGCCCGATCTAAAAGATCAGGTTTGACTTATTCCTTTGTATGACATTGTACAGCAGCGCAACACGCCCGCCGCTTACGTTCGTGCAAACGCTTGTGCGAGATTGTTTTAGTGTAAAACCATTGAACACAGGTTTAACTCTAAGTTGGTCTGCCCAGTTAATTTGTGCTGCAGAGAGGGAACACGCGTGAAAGGTCAGAGTTGTATGTCAGAAGTAGAGCTATTTTAAGAGCTTCTCGCCAGGTCTGGTTTTACTGTTGCATCCAAGTCATAGCTTAATGTATTGTGTGTGTTGCATTGACTATGACTTATATCAATAGGGCCTATGTTGGCCTGTTGTTATGGAGGAAGCAGGCAAACTGTGCCATTGTTTACACTGGTGTTTTACAACACCCAAAGGAAAAGTCATTCTATAATACATATTTGAGGGACAGTATGAAATATAGAAATACAAATGTCACAGCAAAAGTATAAACTATATCCAATATTCTATAGGAACAGTATGGCAAATTACAGTGATGCCATATTATAGTGATATTATATACTCACTGATGAGTAGCACAAACACATTTGAAGACGCTATAGGAGTATTTTGAGACATAGTTGTTTTCAAGATTTTATGATATTGATCTGTTAGTCATCTACTTCCAAAATAATGGCTGTTCGGTGAAAATCCTTTATCTTGCAAAAATCAGCCTGCAGAGGGAATTCAGTAAAAAAATCTACCTAATAATGCTTCTCAGTGAATAAAAAAATCAATCCAATAAGGTAATTGCAAGAGACTGGTTCTATCATCAATACCAAGTAGTCCTAAGTAATGGCCATGCATTGTAGGAATTATCCATTAGGTGAATGGGTTTTATGGGTGGTCCTATAGTAATGACGCTTATTCGGTTTATCATGGGCCATGAAGACATTCAGTTCTAAGAGTAAAAAAGAAAAGAAAAACCTTTCATTCACAACATTTTCATGCAACAGCAGTGTTAACACAACTGTGCAATGTTTTCATGTAGCTCTCTGAAACCATCGTATTTCAAAGTGAATGATGTAGAGCATAAATAGCGTCCACTGCCCTAACTTAGTGATCCATTTGTTCTGCTAAAGTCCTCATAATTACCTTGCCATCAGTCAGTCTTAGTTATTCTATGTTTCTTAAGTATGTTGACTAGAGTTGAAATAACTTTCATCCCGAAGCAAATACAATGCATTGTAATTTATTGCATGCTTTTTGTAATCGTCATCAAATCTATGTGTAATTCAGTGTTGATTTGTGCACGTCTGTAACTCTCTTCTACTAACTCATTCCTGTGAATTGCTGTAGATTTGTAATTTAGCTGAGAGACGATTGGCCTTAACTTCAACTTTTGAGAATGGCCAGTTCAGTGGCTGCGATTGCCAGGCCTCACCGGAAACTTCGCAGACATGGTAAGTAGTGTCAGGAGATCTTAGGAAAAGACAAAAGGGTAGTACGGTCAGCTACAGCTACAGCAATTCCCTGTAAAGGAGTCTGAACTACATCTAATGGGCTGTGGGAAAACCTGTCGGGCAATTAGAAGGACACATCTTGACATGTCAGTGGGTCATCCTTACTATGGTGCTGGTTTATATGCCACAGCATTTTGTTACCCATAAACCAATGTTCACACTGTAGCTAATGGTCCTTTGGATAGGGCTTGTATGGCTATGTTAGTTGCAGACGTCTGCCCGTGAGAATCAAGTGCCTCAATGAAGTCAGAGCAGCTAAATCCTGACACACCTATTGTCTATTCTCATGTTAGAAAATAAAATTGGAATATTGGACTTCCACTATTTCTTTTAAAGAATGATCTTTTTAAAAAAAGATGGATTGTCTTTGTCCCCAGCAACTTTTAAGCTGATGGAAATTATGCTAATTCCAGTGAGAATGTGAATTTCCCAGTACCTGTGGTATTGACCGAAGGTCGAACCCATTAAAATGCAAATCTCACCAAAGCGAGAAGTGTCTGAAAATAGAGAGAGTCCAACAGATGGGGTTTCCCTCAAACTCTTGCTCTCTCAGCTCAGAAGAAAATGATAGGAAATATCTGGCGGCAAGTCCCATTACCATTTGAATTTCAGCTCCGGGCCTGAATTTTGTCCTGTGTGCCAAGGCGTTCATTTTGCAGTGACTAAACGCAAGTTGGAAGGCAGCATTTATTGTAATGGCATGCTTTTTATACTGCTCTGCTCTGTACTTTTTACCTTTTGCACTCATTGGAAATGACAGCTATTCAACAAGTTCCATAAGGGTGTTCACTGTAGACCTTTCTAAAGTCATGTGGGAGCAAAGACAGCAAGACTATGGTGTCTAAATGAAGAGTGGGAAAACATTTCAGATGTATAGATTTATAAAGGAGCTGTTGAAAGTTGGATATTTAATGTAGAAAATGTTCTGAATGTTGCACAAACCTGCATCTAATATGAGACCTTTCAGCACAGCACCTTTCCCTCAAGAAGCTGTTGGATTTACCTTTTACTATGAATCTGCATCTGTTTATCCTTTTTCGATTATGAGGAATTGTATTGAACATTCACCCACTGTAGAAACAAAATGAGGACTGCCAGCTCTTCCCATGAAAAAGATTAACCAGGTGAATCTAGGTGAAAGCTGTGATCCCTTCTTGAGTTCACTTCTTAAATCCCATTCAGTAATGAAATGGAGACGAAGAGGAGGCAGAATAAAGAGGGATTTTTCATCTTTTTTTAACGCCTATTGACACAATTAAGATATGGATCGTGCTAAATGGGGTGTAGCTCAATATTAGGAAGCTGCTTCTAAAGTATTGTAGAGTTGGTGTGTAACAGTCAGATGTGTTTCCACCCTCAGGCTCCATCTACGAACCTCTCAAACTATCCATTCTCCAGCGTGAGGATGAGCCCCTATGGGAGAAACTGGACCGCTACTACAATGCCGGTGAGTACAGGCGATTTTAAATGCAACTGCACCGACCGGTCATCAATGGTATGAGGCAGTTCGGAGAAACGTGAAGGCCGCAGGTTTGAATCCCCAGATCAATAGGGAAAGTAAATGAATAAGGCGCTTACCTCCGTCAGCAATTACAATGAAGGTGCTCTTGAGCAAGGCACTATCTCTCAGCTGTTCGAGTGGGGATACTCAGTACTGTGGTTGTACCGGGCCAGCTCCCATTGTGAATGCGTGCAACTGTGTGAATGTAGAGCAGGGAAGTGCTATAAAAGGGCACCCATGCTCAGAAGCCCTTCCCTGAATAAATGAACTGTGTCTGCGATGAATGGCGCTTTGAAAAGAACCCCTGATTCTCGTGTCTTTAGTTCGTATACCCACCTACTAGCAAAGCAGAGCCAGAGAGGCAACAAACCTGAGAACAATGGAGGGGATTCAGCCAAGCAGGTTTAGCGTGCAGGAGGCAGGATCACGCCTTGCCTCTCGCTGTGTGCGGCTGCTAGATTCCAGCTAATGCTGCTCAGGCCGCCGCCTCCAAGGATCAGGTTTGGCCGCTGCAGATGCGGGCAGGAATTCTCTCCGAGGCTGCTGCCGGAGAATGAAAACAGACACGAAAACAGACATGGAAACAGACATGGAAACAGACATGGAAACAGACATGGCAACGTGACGGTGGGACAAATCCAGGGACACACTCTTAGATGAGCTTTCCATTATTTTAGTGCATTTTCCCCCCCTGGCCAGTTCAAGGCACGTGATGTGAAATCGTACGTATTTGAGAAGCTCAATATTAGATTTCATATCTATGAGTGTGTCTCCAGATTTGGCTGCTGGCTGCGTTAAAGCTGTAGGCTAAAACCGGTACAAGTAAAAACTAGCTCCGTGCTAGTTTCAAGCCAAACTTCTTCTTGCCAACACCTGTTGTGTTCACATTTTTTGGATTCTTCTCCAGCGTCCTCATTTATTGATGTCACTGATGCTATGAATTATCGGCAGTTCCCTCTGAACAGCCCGCAGGTTCCCAGACTCGCTGAAAGTCAGCATGGAAGGCTCCAAAAGTTCACATCACAGCCCTCAAGCCCTCAAGCGCTTGCTGATTTTGCAGTGAAACAGCCCCAGAGCCCCGGTGGACTTAGCAGGAGTGTGCCTTAAAGTCTGTGAGGCCGTGAGACTGGGACGTTGAGATGCAGCCCACGATTTTTACTCCCAGAGGTTGTGAATCCACATTGCACAACCACTCCATTCCAAAAAAATAAAACATTAATAAACTCTATCTCTCTTTCTCTCACACGCACTTTGAAACATACTGAAAGTGTCTTTCCCTTTCATGGTTTCATGGTATATATATATACCGGTATATATAAACCGGTGAAACCCTGTGTGCAAACAAACTGATGCATTTTGGTGTTTCACTTCAAGGGTGGTTATCCAAAACTACTTCACTTAAAACAGGAAAAGTTGTTCCTGCTTACCAGGCAGGTCAGCTAGCCAACGTAGTCAGGGCTCAGTGGGTTGTCACTCTTCTCTGTATTATTGTGCTTCATACCTTATAATGCTGATTGACTGGCAGGAACGTTAATATAACATCACAGACCAAAATATGACAGACCTGTGGTTAGCTGCAGGTTAAAACCAAGCCAAGGGAGATGAGTCATGAGGTGTAACTAATAATAACGTTCATCATATGTTCTGTCTACGTATCATATGTGAGACCCTCCTACCTGAGATGAAATACTTGCTGTAGTTCTACTGGGTAGCTGATCTCTCCTAATAGCCGCTAGGCAACGGTCTCGTCTCTCTTTATATGAGGGGAAACCATGAATCGTCTCCCCGTCCATTTGGACACAGCTACTAGAGCATGTGACAGGATGATCGCCAAGCGACCATTCTGAGCTGAAATATGTGAAATGCTCGCCACTTCTGGCCAATAGAGGTGACTGCCACAGATAGAAGTGAATGAAAGTGAATAAGCATACAGCATGAATGGAAGTCTATGAACATTGTCCCTCAAAATGTAAACATATAGCCTAGTGGCATAAACCTGACATAAACCTTAATGATACGAGTATACATCACAGTAAGTACTTATATGAAGATGTGTGTGTATTTTAAGGGCGAAAAGCATAAATGAATGAATGTTTTTTTGAAAATGGAACTTATTTACTGCTACATCACTGGTGGATGTTCTTCAGATTTCATAAACTATAACTCTTTTGCCAATAGCTTTTTATATCCCATCTATGAGGAAACGTGAAGGCGGTACGGTGCTTATGTGAATTGCAGTCCCATCCTACATTTTGAATTGAATGAACTGCACAGTAACTGGCTGTAACCCAGGCCTGGATCTGGGGATTTAGGGATTGTTAATCAGTCTGTCCTGTGTGAAAGCGTCTGGTCTGGGCCGGAGACGCTGTTTTCTCAGATGAATACTCCTGGCAGACATGACACACCCCATTGGTCTGCCGTAATGAAGACAGGGCAGGATGTGCGTGCACGAGAGAGTGTGTGTCTGCTCGTCTGTTGTGTGCACGAGCGAGTCTTGTCTGTTCATTTGTCTGTCTGTGAGAGTGTGTGTGCGTGTGCATGTGTTTAAAAACGGAACAAATAAAACAAAAAAAGAAATCAGACGAGTGTTTAACAGGTGCAGCCCTTAGCTGGAGCTGATTCACTGCTATCGGCTGGCACAGCGCTGCCTCCAGCATCAGCTGCATTGAAACCCCTCAGATTTACAGAGAAAAGCCCCTGCCAGATTGCAATATGTCGACGACGCCGTGTTGAACGTCGCGCTTGTTTAATTGTTGTGTTCAGCGGTGGCTGGAAGCGCTTGTCCAATTCTAGTGGGGAACAAAGCCAACATTGTTATCGCCGGCACCCACACTCGCCTGCCAATACCTGCTTCCTTTCTGCTTCAGGGAGGGAAAGGGGTAGAGGGGTGAGGTAGGGGGTTGGGGTGACGGTTGTGAAAGTGAATTCGCACAGAATGTTAGAATTTATCATTTATTAGTTATTATTTTGTGCCTGATACTGTGTTGTGTGCCATGAACATGTGTCTGTGTATTGCACAGTGAGCTAGTGATGCCCTACAAGGAAGTCATAAATCTGACCTTGACCAGACCACTGCTATGTGGAGAGAGCCTATAGGATGAACCATGTTAAACATGTTATCTAAGCATAAGTGAACCAATCATGAGAGACTTCTTTGTTCCCAAAGAAACTATAAAGATTGTAGTTAGCTGGTTTTCAGAGAGAGAGAGCATACAGAGATTTTGACTTTCCGTAGGGTCTGCTTCAAGGTGTTTCTCTCCAATATATCTGTATACAATATATTCTTATACTTCAACCTGTCAGTGTTTTGTGTATTATGTCAAGAGTTCTGAGTGCTTCCAGGTAATTTCCACGACATGATGGCAAATCAAGCCCAACTACTGCCCCCCCCTCCCCCCATGCTTACATTGCCGTTGAGATAGTGATTTGTTTACTGTTCAGCCAAGAACGGGATACCAAAGGAAGGTTACCCCCGTCTCTCATAGTTCATCAGTCCATCAGTCCATCACCCCTCCATCTCCTTTCTGGTTTCTTATTTATGTGGAAATGTGGCCACACTTCATTGACTCCCTGCTTCCTGATAATACTGGAGGCAGAAGGCCACTGTCAGTCTGCCGTCTGGCTCATGTCGATTATGGAATAATGAAGACAAGATTTTTAAAACTTTTCTTTCCTTAATATTTGTTACTCTTACTTTATTTCTGTCCAATCCCCCCACGCTCTGTTTCACTCTTGCCTTTTTCCTGTTGTTTTTTTCCATTTCCTCAGATTCTCTTCACTTATTTCTCTCCTCTTTCACACTTGATGTTTCTCTTTTTCTCAGTTTTTACAAGAAGAAAATTCAGTTCAGTCAGGTGTGACCCACTCCATTCCTCCAAACCTGGTTGATAGAAAACCATATCTCAGTTTACAGCACTGAAGGAAACTATTTTCTACAAATCACACCTGTTCTTTATTGAGTTTCTAATTAATCAAAGGAAGGAAATGTTGCACCAGTGGGGAAACATTGTGGAAACAAGAGGAAGAGAGGGAACGCTGTAGTCAAGTGGGTTGTGGGTTTCTCAAAATGTCAGAGGACAAAGACGTAGTATTTCTTGTTGGAATACAGGAAAGGTTATGACAGCTTCAGTCACTGATAGAAAAAGTGAATTGAGACATCAAAAGACAGAATAATAGAATAGCTGTGGCTCAGGAGGCAGAGCGGGTCGTCCTCTAATCGGAAGATCGGCGGTTTGATCCCCTGCTCCTCCACTCCTCATGTCGAAGTGTCCTTGGGCAAGAAACTGAACCCCAAATTGTCCCCGAAGCTGCGCCTTCGGTGTGTGAGTGTGTATGAATGGTTAGGTTCCCCTGATGTGCAGGTTGGCACCTTGCATGGTAGCCCCTGCCATCAGTGTATGAATGTGTGTGAATGGGGTGAATGTGAATGTAGTGTAAAGCGCTTTGAGTGGTTGGAAAGAAAGGCGCTATATAAGTGCAGTCCATTTACCAATACATGTTTGCACCCAGTGCAATTTTGAAAATACCAAAGAGTTGCACAAACCTTTCTGCACTAACAATGCCCAGTACTCCCCAAAAGCAGTATCGGCAACTGCTACATCTCAGTTTGCAACCAGCTTCTGCTTTCTGTAGTTAGCCTGTGAGCAATTTTTGCAGTTTAAGTGAATTTTAATGGTCACGCATTTGCTTCTCAACAACAACAGCATACGTGACAGATGTCGTATTTATTGCGGTATAATTGTAGTTATGACATCTTCAGCGGGAAGAGAACAGAAAAGTTAGATTTTACCATCGGGTTAACATCTGCCGTGGGGGTTTCTTCTTCCCTCCCCTTCTTCTTCTTTCTCTTTTCAATCTCTGTCTTTCTCTCTCTGTGTTTTTTTTTTTTTATCTTTCTCATCATCGTCTCTCACTCTCCCCTCCCCGTCGGTGCAGTGAAATGGCCCATTGTAAAGGAGCAGACTGTGTGCGTCTGAGACATTAGCTGCTGATTTAGTGGGACATTAGCTTGATGGATGACGAGGCAGAAAACTCCCAACAACAGTTGATTTGCATCTCGGGGGGGTGGGCGTGTGCTCTGCGGGTCTGCAGTCTGAGAGCGGAGCGCATTCGGGGCTCCTGATCGTTCATGCCGTGCGTCTAATGGCGATTCCCGCGGCTCCAGAAGTCATCGTTTCATTCGGGTCTCGAGCTGAGCGATGTTTCGTGGAGGGTTAATTCACCTGAACTCATTTTACCCATGTTTTTGACTGTGAAATAAAGGTTAGCTTTGTGATGGATCTTGCGGCCTGTGATGGAAACGGTTGGTTATATCTTATAGTAGCCGTATCAGACTAACTTGAAAATAGGGCAGGAAAATGAAACCTGAAATAACACTATTTTGAAAAAGATCAATAGATGGAGTGTTAGAGAGGTAGATGGGTATTGTACAAAGAGTTATTTACCCTTTACAAATCTCTGACTGGATTTCAAGCTGCTGTTATTGGCTACTACATCACTGCTCTCAAATTCTCGCTGGTTGAACCTGAGTCCATTTTGTTGTACATGTAACTGAGGAACTGATTCTCGCCCACTGACTCCAAACAGATCAGTGGTGACAAAAAAATGAAAATTCATCAACAGATGCTTGAATTTCACACTCATTCTCACACAAAACGCCATAAAGGCCAGTGGTTCCCACAATGCGGTACGGGGGTACAACCTAGGATCCTCCCAGTCAGTTACAGGGGGGGTCTAAAATGATATTTCGCTCTTTAAAATTGAATTTAAAAGAATGAATGAGGATGACTATTTTGTTATAACCAAGTCCTATTTTAGGATTACAATCTTCTCAGGTGTGGTTCCTTACGACAACGTCTTACTAAGTTGGGGTTTGTATCTTTTTTTTGGGGGGGGT
>CABFOQ010002536.1:15428-26267 GCA_900660455.1 Gephyroberyx darwinii | reverse complement strand
TTCTCTGCATAGCTCACCTCGACTGCAGCCTCTGATAACGTCCCATCAGCACTTCATCTCTCTGTCCTGCCCTCCCCCCTTCTCTGTCTGAATACGAGCACTTATTCTCAATGTCTCCGTTAAGATTTGAAGATGTAGTTGTTCCTACAGTGTTGAGGTTCTCACAGTAACTCATTGTGGTTAGTTGATGGGGACATTGTTGAGGCCAAACGCCCCAGATCTGTCATGAAAAGACCATGCAAGAGAGCCGTGCTCAATACAAGACATAATACACAACTCATATTCTGGACACGGTGGACAATGAACTGTCCTTTTAGACAGAAAGAAATGAAAACCCAGTGAAGTAGCTTCCTTTGTGATTACAGTGTAATAGAAATGCAAATAAGAGAAGCTCCCATTCATCTCACAATTGAGACTATGTGCGCACACACACACACACACACGCACACACACACACACACACATTCTGAGTCAGTCAAAGTAGTCCTCCTACCATCTCTGCAGACAGACACACAGACAGACCGACTCATTTCTAATCTGATCCCAGGCTGAGCAGTCCTGCTCTCTCCCTGCATCACACACTCTCCTCCGCTCAAATCACATTCCACACATGAACACTGTAGCCCTTATGACCACACACACACACACACACACACACACACACACACACACACAGACTACAGGGGGTACAGATGGCACCCTGCATATCTACGGTATGATGAATGATCTCACTACTCATCATCAGTCATCAGGCATAAAGCTGGCCAGGCATCATCACCATCATCATTAACATCCTTTTCAGTGGACACTGTTTGATTTTCAAACATACAATACTCTGCGCACACTGTGTATGTGTATGTGTGTGTGTGTGCGCCCACGCATGGTGGATGGGGCTTGGGTAATGACGCCTTAAATTCCTAAGATTGGGGCGATGGTGAGGTCAGAGCTACTATTTTTTGGGGTTTGGCAACGCGTTGCTCCTATTCTTGCTATGTCAGCTCAGCTGCCCAGTGGATGGGTCTTCTCACTATGTTGGGAAACAGTCTAACGAGCAAAGCAACTCTGTATGTTGTCTTGAGTTGATCCAGGCCCGGAGCTGCCCCGTTGACAGCTGGCAAAAGCATTTTGGATTTCAAATCCTGTGCGCAATAGCCGCGATAGCCGCAGTCTTTTGAAAAGAAGTGACCGAAGTACCCAGGAGGTTCTATGAGACAGAGAGCGAGATCAGTACTTACCAGTAGCTGAAACCCCCTGCATCTTGCACAAAGTTGCTCCCCTGCCTTTCTATGCTGAAGCCGTCCTTTTTCGCTGAGACTGGAAACAGTGGCCCCGGCGAACAGTGTAATAAACTCGGAGGAGCGTCTCGACTTCAGAGCCCCTTTTCCTTTCCACATAAACTTCACCGAGGACACTTCATGGTTCCCTCACGGCCGCAAAAGAATTTACCCGGGTCATTTTTTGTGCAAATTTAGAGTATTGTAGTCCTCCATGTAGTCCTTTCTCCTCCCTCTCCAGAAACAGAACTCTCCCCTCTGTGCCGCTGGAAAAAAGAAAACGCGCGCCCCCTGTGAGAAGCGCGGGCACGCTACCCCATTCATTGAGTGTAAATGCTAGAATGAAAGCTTAGTCTTGGAATAACATATTATCATGTTTATGCTGTCCTGCAACATGCGGCTTACATTTAGCATGATGTAGTTAGCTTACTTTTATTCTTTGACCCGTTTATCTATTTATTTCCAGATAAACCAGCAGTCCTGCCCCGTTTGTAACTCACAAGAATGTTGCATTTTAAGCCATGACATGGATGGTCACATAAAGTCATGAAAAGAATCTGACTGATTTCAAACGAAAAGTCCACATTAGTGAGGAAAGAGACCCTGCAACACAAATACTAACTGGCATTTCTATGTCACTGCTCATGCTTTCTCCTGCTCTTTTAATTGACTGCAGTTCATTTCTCTTTTTCCAGCCCACTGAGTGAACACTGTCAGCTGCCTCTCCCATTCAGTGTACAGAGTGGAATAATAAATTGAATGGACAGAGAGCAGAGCTTGATTTTCCAGATGATGATAGTAAACTTCTCTTTTTTTTCTATTCTAGAGCCCATTTGTCCAGAGTTCAAAGTCTGATCATCTGAGGTTATATAATGTAGTCTATGGCAGCAGTATAATTCTGGCTGTAGCCATTGTATTAAGGTCAGATGTGGTGATATGGCCTGCTTGCAATAGGCTGTCTGACATTAGTTATTTTGCTAAAAGGACTGTCCTGTAAGAGGCATGACACTTTCTTTATTTATGTGACCATTTCAATCCAATCTTCAGGAACGTGATGATGGGTCCACTAACCCTCCTCACCCCTCTGTGTCTATCTGTCTATCTCCCTCCCCCTTTCTTTTTGAAACCCGTGTCAACTCAGCAACGCATCATTAACCCCCTTTGTGGCTGGTGCTGTAGCTGCACGCATTTCATCTGCCTCAGATCAACACTAACAACAGCGGGGTCAGCGATGATATGCCCCCCAGCTGTTTGCCAGTCAGTAGGCTGCTTCACTGACTGATACTCCTCTCTAATAGGCTGTATAGTATACTTCACTGCTTCCCACAATTATAGCAGCTCATTGACAACACTCTAGTCACATCATTTCCAAACACAACTTCCATTTTGCATTTGATCCAAGCACTTGTAAGAATAGAAAACACGTTCCCTCTTGCTTTCGTTTTTTATTTTTCCCTCTTTCTGTAGAGAACAATTTTGAACATGTCAGTGCAGGGTCTGAAAGGCCAAGTGTTTTATGGCTGACTGAACTCATATCTCAAATAGGCTGGGAGCCTGGAGCCCCTGTTAGTGCCTCAGCGTGCATGGGGCTGCCAGTCAGCCAGTCTGGGGCATGCTGGTCCACAGAAAGCAGAGGCACAGAACAGCCCCCTGGGATACATCCTCTCCTCCGCTTCCCTAGGGCTCCTCCACTCCCAACCACAGGCCAGGGTGAAACAACAGCCTTCACTGAGAGGGAGGGTTGGGAGAGAGAGAGCGAGAGAGAGAGTGGTGGAAAGTGAGAGACAGAGAGAGAAAGGTAGGGGAGAGATTGCCAAAAGATAGAAAGGGGTGGACTGAAAGAGAAAGGACACATTGAATGGCAGACGAAGGACAACCGAGTCGAAGGATAGGCGTGAAAGTCGACAGAGATACGTGTGAAATTAGATACCTAGTCCTTTTGACACCCATTTGAAACCCTCTCTGTGTAAATGTCTCAACCTATGACTCAACACACTGGGCTGGGGCCGCCGCTCTTCATTTCTTACAACGCGATCACTCTTTTTCACATGCAAAAGTGTAGTATCATTCTGATCAACACTTCATTGGGTGTTGACGCTGTAAAGACAATATGGATAGATCCATGACTCACAGCAGGGAGGACACTCCCCCCGTGTCCAGAGTCAAGACTGTGGAACGTGTTACTGTATCATGAGGTTGAGCCCATCCTCCTCAGTGGTATTACTTCTGGTTCAGTACAGCTGTACAGAACTGTGTGTATATATATTGTGTGTGTACATAGCGGACACATGTGAGGCAGACATGGTGTGGTCTGTGAGCGGTGTTGTTGATTGCTGCTGCTTCTCCAGACCACCTGATGTTCTCTCCGCTCCTTCAGGCTCCACATGGATTCAGACCATCACATGACAGTGCCGGCTGATACACATAAAGAAGACTCTTTGTAAGAGCCTTTGGTCCAGCATCCCTAAACAAGGGTGCAAACATGTGCAAATATATACACACACACACACACACACACACGTATTAAGGCCAGTGCCAGACCTTGAACTCATTTACACTTAACATAAATAAGGACCTCTCAAGTCTGTCCCCCTCATAACTGTGGTTTAGGGACCCCAAGTGGTGACTTGTGATACTGCACCAGATGAGATTTGGCACAATTGGAAACAGTGCTGCCTGTTTTTAATCCCCCTATCATCCTAGGTGTAATCATAGCACCTGAAAAGCAAATGAAAAGGGGAGGAATTGTGTCATGGGATGAATCCCACTGACCTATATTTGCTGTGCCAGCCAAGCCGTGGGTGGACAGGATATAAGAGTAGACTGGCACCAACAAAGACTCTACTGTCGCTATAGTGATGTCATAGGCTGCCAATGAATTGACCTCTTCCCTCTGCCTGTCATTAATACCCTGCCATTCAAATTCAATCAGTGTGGCATATGGGAAATGGTAGCAAATGGTTTCACTGGAGTCTTGTGCTAATGGCTGGTGGTGTGCGGGACACTTCTGTTCACTGCTTAATTGATTTCAGATTGAAACCATGAAAGGAACTGACACTGCTGACGTGACAGTCACAGTTATGGCAACGTAACTTTGTTCCTCATTGATGTGTTCACTAGAAATAAATATCTTTATATAAAAGAGTACTTTCATGAGTAAACACACACCCCAACACACACACATATTCTAACTTTAAAACATTAAATAATCTATATGATCTCTGGATTATGATAAATTACATTTGGGCTGTGTGCAAAGCAGTACAGTTTTCTAGATGTAAACATGTATTTAAGAAGCATCAGAATTTAAGTATGGGTTGTTTCCTTTCTTGAAATAGAGCCCATCAGCAAGTCTTTTCCATTTTAAATAACAGCAAAAAAAAAATGATGGCATCTTAATTGAGCAGAGCAAAGGCCTCCAGAGCTTAAGCAGGAAGTACTGGGTGTATGAAAGGTCAAAAGCAACTGGCTCCGATCTGCACGTGGGCGTGTCTAGAGGAGGCAAAGAGGGGAGGAGGAATGAAAGAGAGATGGGAAATGGAGAAAGACAAGAAAGAAGGAAGAGCAAGGTTTAAGTGAGACAGCAGAGAAAAGATGGCGAGAGAGAAGGAGGGAGGGGGTGGAAGTGTTTTGTGCATTGTGTGAAATGTGATCATGTCCTGGAGTCTCTCAGACAGCTGGGAAGTTCCCCTGCCCCTGGCTTCCAGCTGGGAACACTCTGAGGAGAGACCAAGGCTGCAGCATCGGACTGCATACTTAGTTGGTTAACCCTTCACGTGCTGCTGCTGCAGAGGAGCTAAAAATAACAACACTGATGGGACACCTTGGAACTTAAGTCACATTTATTGATTTTAGCCAGTATGACTACCTTTACACAGACAGACCACCTCTCTACTGGAAAACAAACAACACTTTTATAGGATTAGTTCAGCAGTAATACATCAGACTAAACTGTCTTTTCTTTTTTTTCCTCTTTTTTTTCTCCACCCTGACAAAGTTATACGTTTGTTTTCAATTCTGTGTAAAGGTCCCATGACTGATGAACATGCATATGACATTTAGCTGTAATCAATATGCCACTAATCATAATGCACATTATTGATAATAATACAGTACTGCATGACAATTCAAATAAATACCAACATACAGGTGAAGTCGTTATTTCGTATAAAGGTATCAAACTCTCATTATGGATCAATACTGAAACACAATATGACAATATAAAGTTTGCACAGCTAATTTATTATCACAACGCTATCGCTTCCAGCAAACAGAAAACTTTATGTCTTTGTAATGTAAAACAGTATCTGAATTGCACTTTTTTCTTTTTAGCTTTCCATCCGTATTTTTTTTTTTTTAACTTTAACGCCTCAACAAACAAGCATTGGCTATAATGGCACTATTCAAGCTTGTTGATGCAGATTTTGTTTTCTGTTTCCTGAAAACATAATGCTTAAAGATGATGTAAAAAAAAGATTCAAGAATTAAAAAAAAATAAAATTAAAAAACTGAAAATGGACAAAAAGGAAGATAAAATGCGCTCCCTGCACATTTTTCAACAATACTATTGATATCACATTACCTTCACCAAACATAGCTAGAGATGTGTAGATGTTTCCAATAGTACACTGATCTACCCCAACACATTACAGATGCTCGGAGCATTTTGTTCAATAATAGGAGGCCAAAGGGATTTCTTTTGGTTCCCAAAGTTTGATAAAAAAACAACCTTTTCTCAATACCCCTGAATTTATTGTGTGGATCACTGACCAACAGAATTCAATACAATTTCAGTTTTATTGAGCTAATTTCAAAACTATCATCTCACTCATGCAGAAAGGGGTAATTCCCTTTGCACTTATTGCTGCTCACAGTCATTTTGAACCCAAAGCCCTCACCTACAAAACAAACAAAATACTAGTCTAAGATTCTCCCTCGAAACAATGAAAGGCACTACTGGTCAGAAACAAAGAACTAAACAAACCAAAAACAAAACCCCGGCGCTCACACAGAGAGCCATGGCCTGAACTACGCCTTTCACAATGACGGCTTGTCTTCTTTCAGATTCTTGATTCTTTTCAACCTAAACGATGTACCAAGATTTGGCACGATAAACGAAGAGAGAATGAAACAATTCCAATTTGGAATTTAATTGTTGCACTTGCAGAGAATTCTGATAGTCAGTGATCCGTTTTCAGTGGAACGCCCTTGGTAAGAAGCTAGGAAAACTATATTGTATCACTCAATTTTTCCCCAAACACAACTTACCTATTTGAGTCAGAGCGCTGTCAAGTTTCATCGTGTTATTTTGAACTATTCCTAGGAATAATAAATACATGAAAAACCCCAGAATTTGATCACCCTGGATTTTTGTATAGAACATGGCAGTAGAACAAACATAAAATAAAACTGACAGCAGAATAATGATGACAAAACATAACAATTTAAAATGATTATTCGATGGATAAATTCTCAAGGATAAAGTCAAACAGTAGGTCTGTGGTTTGTGGCGCCTTTAGCAGTGAGTAAATAGTCTCTGTAATTCAAACCCAGAGACGATTCAGGAGGACGTATAATCCTTATAGCCTACGTAGATACTGAATAACTCACAAACCATAGTACTACTACTCTTTCCTAGATTAATAATGTTATAGTCCTATATAATGAAAGTGCACAGGTTAAGAAAACAATAAACTAAAACAAAAAAAGATAAAACCAGACAAAACAGCTTGTTGATTTACATTGAGAAACAACCCCATTTCCCCTGGCTTCTTATTGGAGGGTTACCTTAGCCAACCACAAACTCTGGTCAGAATTTCAATCGGAGGGCATCATCATTGTACACGTGAGATATTGGCTTCCGGCAGCAGCACGTAGAAACGAGAGACCATGTGTCATTCCCATACACGTCACATTTAAGAGTTCTAAAGTATTCAGAGGGAAGAAGGAAATTTGATTTGACTTGAAGTCAGTGTTTTCATTTAGCTTTTTCATGTAACTTTTATGTCTTCCAGTCCAAATGGCCTAAAGAGCTAACTCTGTTCGGCGAACTGAATCAGCAGTGAGAATGGACCTTGTGTTGGTACTTCCTCATCCACGCAGAACTACTGTAATTACTGCAAAATGAAGAAACAAACAAATGATCAGAATTAGCATTATTTGTCAATTTAGAGTGACTGTTAACACGGTGAGCGGCAGGGTCATCTCAGTCAAAACAGACACAGGAAACGGCGGCGCGGGTTAGTTAAAGCAACAGAAACGTTTTAAGCCGAGTTAGGAGTCCTGAGGCAGCCGATGTCAGAAACGTTTCTGTCATATTAACGACATGTTCCTGAGGTGCTGATGTGAAAGCGCATTCATTACACTTCATCCTTTTACATTAGAGAACCAGCGGGTGCAGTTAGGAAGCCAATGACTCACAAGTACCATGACCTTTCAATTTCTAGGACAGAGTTGAAGCCATGTCCCACAACCAGGTCAAAGGAGACGGGTCTTTCTCATATGCCATGCAGGTTAATGGAAATGGGTTATGTTTTTTTTTAACATGCAGGTTTATAACCAATCAGAAATTCGATGCAACGTATGTAAGAAAACTGAAAGGTGAAGTGGGAAGAACCTGCAGGCAGAGGTAGGAGGAGCTTTTTTTAGGTGGCATGAAGTGATGACACCAGATAAACCAGACATTGATTTCAAATTAGAGTGAAGCGCGGTTGAATCTGTCGAGGGAGGGGTTCTAATCACAATCACATCCTGGGGTGTTAGGCCTAACTACTGCTCAGTGATTCCACAGAGCCTATACAAGGGGACGGGTTAGAGCGTCAACTAATTTGAATCAATGTCCTCTGGTTAACTAACCAGCTGAAAACAACCAATCTTCTTTTTTTTTTTTTCCTCTGAAAATCACCAAAGGTTTCTCCTTCAGGAAACCCCTGGACTCATTTCTCCACAGTATCAGAGTCAGCACTGAGCCAGACATCTAGCTTTCTTCGCCAGCATGTCTAGCTTTCTTATCTCTCCCCTCTCAGGAGCTGGTTTACAACATGAGTAGTTCTCCTCACTCTACTCCCAAAACCTTTTCTCTGTCAGCGCAAACTGATAGAAACAGAATATATCGCACTTGTAAGTTAAGTGGAGCTCAAACAGAAGAGTGATTGACCTCTAGGGAGTTTTTTTTTCTTTTCCCTAATGTGTACGATAGCCTTGTCTCCATGCTGTGTGCTGTGGCCTATGGATGCACACTCAAGCAGGGTTGACTGCTGAGACTGAGTTTTTTGTTCCACTTTCTGAGGAACAAATAAACTCCCTCTCTTCATATCTGAGAGGGAGGAATACTGTCGGAGGATCCTGCAAGATCATAACCTGAACACGATCATATCAAGAATATAGAGTTTTATATATGGGTTATTGGTAGTAGAAAAGGCATAATTCAATTAATCTTGCAGGATTTCCTCACATCAACCCTGCTTTTAGCATCATAAAGCTAATGTGTTTATGATCCACAAGCAGTACATGGATTTATCTAACACAAGCCCCACTTATATTTTTTTCCTATCTGCGTAATGCTAGCTTGCAAAGGGTTAAAGCTTTTCTGGATACTAAGACAGTACATTGGTTTGTCCTCACACACCAAAACAACACGAAATGAACGGCCCTCCATTTGCAAATATCATTTAAAACAACATACACACACGAGGGCCCTTCACTTCAATGCTAAAAACTGAGATATACACACAGGCAAGAATCTGGAAACACACGTGCGTGAGGACGTTACCTGACAGAAATATTCAGAGGGCAATTCTCCCCACAATCCCTCATTCTAGTTAAAGGGTGAGTGGCGATGCGGGGGAAGCAAGCTGCTGACAATCTAAAAGAGAGAGAAGGTCGAAGGTCGACCAAGCGACAAGACACAGGTTAGAGACATGAGGACAGGGTTTTCAGCGACACAACCACACAGATTGTTTGAGAGCTCTGAACGACCTCCCAAAAATAGAGACGGGAGAGAGAGGACGGGGACTGGGAGAGAAGGAAAAGATCAGCATTAGGTCAAGTTCAGACAGAAGGACAGGGCTTTACATCAACAGATAGATAAATATATCAAGTGTTTGGGTCGACAGGCACTTTGCCGAGTGATGTCGGTTGGTTTAGTTTGCAGATTTATTATCCAGATGCGGGTGCCTTTTTGATTTGTGCTCTTTCAGGATTTGCTCCGTTTTTAAAAAATCATCTTTGATCAAAACTATATTGTATCTCTGTTCACAGTAATCATTATATCCTTTTTAAGAGAAGTAGGAACCTGAGGCACCTATGCCGAAGTGCACTTAATTTGGGTGCGGAGATCGATTTGTCTACTTTCTTTCTCTCGTAATATGGCTCTGACAGAATCCACCATAGCATAATGGGTCACTTGGAACAGCCCTCCTGTATTTCATCAGACACCAAATAACTCTTTACAATGTAGAGCCCTGTAGTACATGAGTTTGTCTTGTACCACACCTGGCAACAGAAAAACTGTCAAAAAGCTCATAAGCATTTCAGCTGCAAAGCCATGCGATTTTACTGACCCGACTATGTTGGTGTACTAGCATCACAGCTTTAAAATGAACCTGAAACTAAACACCTATGGTGACAGGTGCTCCTTTTTCGCCCACTTCTGACATCAAACCATCAGCCAACCCACTTTAGTTTAGAATTTCTGTTAAGAATACAGTGAATCACACTGTGCTCCCCTGACCACGGCAGCGGGAGATTGCATATTTCTGTTTCTTTATGTTCTTGTAAACACTGAGCAGTGACCTGATTGGACATTGGGCTGCTGGACAGAGGGTCAGTCCTGGGGGGGCCAGGACAGAGAGGCAGGAGGAGGATCGGGGCTGTTTTAAAGGAGCACCAACGCCAACAGACAAGCCGAAGAGCAGAAGACGTCAAATTTAGTCACATGACCACCAACGACGTCCTCTCCACCGCATTATTGTTACCAGGCAACACACTCAGGGGGTCAGAACAAACAAGCACAAGAGCTGCCACCTTTTACATCATACGTACAGCACCAGGACAGCGGAAAGAATAGACACTCCATAATATCCACAAAAACCCCAATATGATCTGGGCCCTATAATCCACATGCCATATATGTCTACTACAGTCCCAAACGTCTAGTGCACACTGTACATACATCTGCATTCCCCTAAGCGTTTACACTACCAGGCATGAGCAGCCATGGGCATATGGAGGTTAGACACACAGCAGGCCCTAGAGGAGCGCAGGCTGGCCAGGGAGCTAAGCGAGCGAGTGGGGCTCTTTAACACTAAGGCAGGGGAGGCTTGGCCGGTAGGCCCCCTCCCCTCTGTACACAGCAGTCCCTTGCGGACTTCTCAGTCGCCTCAGTCGCAGTAGATCTTGTACTTCTCGCTGCAGAAGACCACGGGGCCTCCCAGGATGCCACTGGGCATGACGTTGTTGTGCTCTGGTCGACCAGAGCCAGAGCAGGTGAGACTCTGACTTACATGGGGGTTGTTTGTGGTGCTGCTGGCAGCCTTGGCACGGCCCTTAGCTCGGCTTGCGTTGC
>CABFOQ010002532.1:15279-32828 GCA_900660455.1 Gephyroberyx darwinii | reverse complement strand
AGAACCCCCCGGGCTGAAAATCTGACCCTTCTGGATATCTGATGGAGCCATGATGCTGGTGGTGGCGGGGGAGGAGGTGGTGCGTCAGACTGGTGTGGTTTAGGCAGCTGAAATGACAGAAACCTGGAAGCAGCTGAGGGGGTACAAATAGAAGGAAATGGTTAGTGATTGGTTTCTAGAGAGGGAGGAAGGGGAGGAGAAAGGAGCGTGGATTAGGGTGGTCGGGCGATGCGGAGCTGGGGGCGTGTTCGGCTCCAGCTGACAGAATTATGAAAGAAGGAGGTAGCCTTCCTGATTGAATTTATGCTAAGCTCCATTTGTTGGATTTTCTTTTTAGCGAAATTATCTGCAACACCTCACGTGTACCTAACTATTTTTTATATCTAAGACCAGTCACCAGTGTTGTCCTGGTGACTGTGCTCTGATTTAATCTCTGTTTCATTCAAAAAGGTCACCATTTCACATTCTTAAGAACTGTTGCATTACTGTGGCGTCACCGAGTTGAAGGCAGCTCAATAATAAGAAGGGAAAGCAATTACCTGCAGTGGTTCGGTTTTGCACTAAAGCCCTATGTGGGGAGATATATTGTTGCTGAGAGGATAATTTGGAAAAGAGTTTCATGTAAGACGTTGATTAGGATCCAGCTCCATCTCTCCTCCGTCTCCTTCCTTTTGTCATACTACAGTGTAACAAGTAATTTAGTCTAGTGTTGAGTCTTAAAATATTGTTTACCTTATTAACAGTAGAAAGGCCAGTGGCTTGTGGGAATCTAAGAGAAGGCCAACATATTGTTAAAGTGACGGGGGTAAATATAGTTATAACTACTATTTCCTTGCATGATTTAGAAAATCTAGCAACAATGTTTTGTACAGCAAGTGGGTGTAGCAAATATCATGGTGGGACATTTGAAAGCTGAGATATTTCAATTATAAAATTAAAAACAGCCACTAGTACCACAGCTTGGCCTTCTCGTGTTGAAACAGCGAAATGGGGTGAGACATTTTCAGTTGTTGCACTCGCTGGTTTTGATAATTTTACAATATCTTCTAAATAAATAAGGCTGATCAATCTATTAGTATCAAAAAATGAAGATTTTAAGACTAAATACAAGTCTAAAATTCATATGTTTTGCAGTGTGTCTCCATCAATCCTCCATCCCCTTGTCTTAGCTCTTTTTCTTATACCTGTATCTCCACTTCCTTTTATTTCTCCTCGCCATCCTTTATCTTCTCCAGTCATGGAGGCCAACTTGTCACCAGCAGCTGTGTTGATGGCTGTGGGAACATTTTTTCCAGTGCCTGCAGCAAACAGGAGGCCTGCAGAGCTGTTGGGAGAACAGAGGCAATGTTTATCTAGGGAGGCAGGCCTTCCTTCTATCACCATGCCAATAGAGAAAGCAATATGGAGCTCCACAGCCAGATAAGGCCCCAGACAGTGCAACACTGCAGCGAGACCCCCCTCACTACAATGGATGGGACAGACCGGAGACAGTACGTGACCAACAACTCTGACAGTTCACTACTTAAATACTTTCCTTTTGTGCTTTCATGCAGTACTTTTTTAAAAACCAGACTCTGGATCTCTGTTCATTTCCCCAAAGATCTAAACTATTTTTTACAAAGTTTTGAGATGCTTATTATTATGGGATTATGTCGAGGTAGAAAATGTATTGTTATATTGGCTCAGCTATATTTTTTACTAAAATGACCACAAGTTTATTACTTACTTGGTGTTCAAAATATAAGGAGGATTCCATGCAACTGGCTGAACAGCTGAATCAAATAGTGTTTCTCAACATGCGTTCTTGTGCTTTCTTGTGTCCTCCATGGCATGTTTGACGTAACTAACGGCCAAAGTATGATCCAAAACACAAGTACGCTGAGGACGAAGGAGAGATGACTCCAGTTGATCAATTGGATAATCACCTAAAGTGAAAGGCCCCTGGTTGATTTAATCCGTTAAATTTGCTGCAAGTAGGTTTAGGTTTACTTAGCACATAAGAAACAGGAGAAAAACAACATACAAGATCAACAGAGTAGTATTATGTAGGTGACGCCCTCAGGGGCTCATAATTGGGTCTTTGGTGCTTTCAAAAACAAACATATTGCAATTGAATATTATTATGTCTAAACGGTTTAAACAATAGGAAGGATGTAGATGAGGGGGAAGAAACAACATGTTCTATATTGTGTGTGTGTGTATATATATGTGTATATATATATATACAGTATATATATACAATTAGTGTACAAGACACTAGAAACATCTTACTTATATTGAGTTTCACCCGATGTTGCAATCCCTTTTGAACATGATGTATTTCTCCTGATGCCAAATGTTATGCTGCACTGCATGAAGAAAAGAAAGCTGTCTTTTCTTTCCTGTTTCTTCTTGTCTTGACAATAATACACCACTGTTGCTGTAGGTCCCTTGTGTGTGCATAAGGTCTTATGGGAAATAGCTGCAGTCAATGTGTTTTGGACCGGGGAATCCAGTTCCTTGTTTAGCCAACCATGTCAGGCACACTTAAATCAGGGAGGGCCAAAAGTTGCCTGGGCGATTGCAACATGTCACCATGTCACCAATATATAGACAGGCTTTATCTCGTAAGACTCACATGTGACCACAAGTAATGTAGAAACAGGTAAGACAGTATTGTGGAGGGATCATAAAGCACTGTATTTTCCACTCAATCATAAATTATGAATTACTGGTATCATTTTAATGTTAAAGTGGAATACAGTAATCATAGATCAGCAGAAAACATCACAAACTTGAGATATGAAACTCAGGTCTGCAGGAGTCTCCCAGTAAGAGAAGCTCTAGAATAAATGCAGAATAAAAACGTCTCTTTTGAGGGGAATTAATTTGGTATAGGTCACCTTATGTCTGAATTCTCTGATAACTAGGGGGAACAAAAAGCATTGTTGGGAATGGGATTTGTTGTATTTCTTGCTTGTTATTTGTTGTGTGTGTCAGCATATAAGTGTTTGTGCTTGTCTGGCAAGAAATTAACTTAGTCACAGAGGTCTGAGACAATAGCAGGCAGGAATTGCTGAGCCAATTGCAGCGCCTCGGCAACAGTAAAGCCATTTCGCTCCAGCAGACCACTTAATAGCTTTGGCTGATGCAGAGTTTGGAAATCCATCAGTCAATTGGGCCAGAAAGCGATGAGCAGTCTACTCTGCTGTACAACCATTATGTGAGGAAACAGGGCGCAGGACAATGGAGATACTCTCATCATCAGTTCGGGTCATTCAGTGTCAGGACCTCTCTTAATCTTACAATTTGATTTGGCAATAGATTACTGTGTGTGAACAGGGAGGCCACATGCTGTAGTTTCAGAAGTCAGGCCTCACTAGAGAATGTCTTGGGTGACTTCTTCTGAGCATGTGTTTAAAAGTATGGCCTTTTGACCCGCTGCATGAACCTGAGCTGCTCTGCAACCCTGGCAGTGTTGGGGGATGGACACATGTTGTCCCTTTTGGTGACTGATCTAGTGCCTGAGTGTGTGTGTGTGTGTGTATATGTGTGTGTGTGTGTGTGTGTGTGTTTTGTGCTGATGCTGGGAGAACTTCATACGGCACCAGGGAGCGCAGGATCTGTGTTACTTTATCCTAGAGGTATTGCATAATGTCTGAGTAGTCTGTCATGTCAACATGTAACAAAAATCTAGGTTATTATCTTGTCAGGCTATAGACTCACTGCCAGGCAGGACTAGAGGAAAAAAAAAATCACGCTATGAGAATATCCAGTCATCCCCAGCTCATAGACTTCTAAATCTAAAACCATCTAAAACAAGCATTGGACCAAATCCAAACATCTATTTCGTTAGCCTGTCCTGATGTTACCTATATATTATACATAATAAACTATCTCTGCTCTCAACAGAGTAAAGAGTAAGAATGAATAACTCTAACAATGCTAACAGGAATCAAGAGAGCCTGCTACAGTAACATAGCTAGCTGTATCAGCCCCCAGATGGTCGGTGTAGCAATACCAGCCTCATCTCCTCAGAATGTGAAAGTACAGTATGAATAATAGTTTCTTACACAGAAGGTGTTACCTATGACAAATTACTTTCTTTAATGTCTCCATTCACAAGTTTGTTAGAGTACAGTTGTCATAACTCTGAGAAGTATTATATTATGAATTATTGAACGTTAATATGAGTTTAATGAGTTTCAGAAGAGCAGCAACTGACTTAAAGCTTTGTCTCTTGCAAGGGATGGTAGGAATTCGTTTTAACTTTTCCTTGTAAACCAGTCATTTTCTGCAGGGCTTTCAAAGTGTGAGGTTACTAGAGGGGGACTTCAAAGTCTTTGGAAATAAAAGGCTGTATATTCCTAGGAGTCATGGATCTTTTCTTCTTTGGTCCATTTTTCAATTAAGTTTTGAAAGGAAGCTGAAACAAAGTATTGTCTTTGCTTTAAGAGTCAAATGTGTATCAGTTTACATCCTGGATGGAGGCCCTCATCTGCAGATGCAGTTCATTCAAATGTCATCCTCTGGTTTGCATCACATAAACATACGCGTGATACCACAGATTTCACGCTGGCTTCAGTTGCTTTGATATCCAGTATAACAGTCATCTGGGAATGGGAGTGTCCAGGGAGGTCACATAGGTGCTGACCAAATGAAGTTGGGGTGATGTGGTCTTTTTGATGGCAAGACATGAGGAGGGTTGTTTGGAATGTATAACAGTGGACCATCTGTGCATGGTGGACTATAGTGTGTCAAAGAAAATGTGAATCCTTCTGCAGGTGTAACAAGCAGTTCTTGGTACCCTACAGTACTGTATGCACAAATATACTGAGGATGAGTTCTGCTGTGTAGATCATATTGTTCCAATACCAAGTCTATTTTTGTGTCTGTTCCAGTGCAGTCCGGTCACTGATCTCAGTTGCACTTCTGGCAGGGGGTTTCCAATTTAAAATCATTTTAAACTATGAGTGTATAATTTCCTCACTTCTCTCATTTCACTTGCTTGCCAGTAGGCAGGCAGGAAAGCAGGAAAGCAGTCAGGAAGACAGGTAAACTGACAGTTCTTCTACCAGGCTAGATTACCCACATGCATTGTAAACAGCAACTCCCAAGGACAGACTGCACCAAGAAAACTGATTCAATACATTGCGGCCATTTATTTAAAGAGCAATGGGTTTCCAGTAGGTGTCCGGCTAACCTTGGTGTCAAAAGTCTGAACTGATCTGCAATTGCAATTGCGGAATCACAGACATATTGCCAACAATGAAGTTAATGACCTCCGGTAGTGCAATCAGCCTTGATGATGGTCCTGCGCAATATGAGGGAATTGGTATTCATGGTGTCCTTTTCAAACAATGAATTATTTATGTTTTGCTTGAAGCTACTGCTGGGTTTGGTGGTGAGGAATGGCTGCAGCAGGTTAAGTGGTGTGAAGAGAAATAGAAGAATGCAAGAGATCGAAAGAAAGCCTTGTCTCTTATTCTCATGGCAGCAAGTGTTAAGCAAATACTGAAACAATTCAGCCGTCATTAACGGTTATGGGTCATCTCCATTACCATTCTGACTAAATGATGTTGGCAGATGTCTTCTGAGTTCAGAGATTAAACTGCATTGGAAATCTGCTGACTGTGCTATAGGATGCTAAACTTTACTTGGGAACCTTCTGTGTGCTTTTAACTGTTAAAAAATAACAAAACCTGTTCAAGTATAACACGCCAAATAATTCACAGCATAGTGTTTCCCATATGTAATCCAATTAACCATCAACCACAACTAATGATTGTTTTCTTACAATATACCGTAAGCAACTTCATTTTGCTGGATGAAATCTGTACAATGTATTTCAGGTGCCACACACCTGATAGGATGAGTCGCCTATCGGTCGACACATATCGAAAGCATTCCAGTAATCGTTCTACTTTATCTTTATCTTTATACTTTCTTTTATTTAATTTCTCATCCTCCAATAGGGTATCTAAATGGTCACTTCTGTTTTCCGTCACATCCCCTCCTCTTCCTGTTCTCCTCATTTCTATTATTCATCTAAAAGAATAAGGAGGTGTCACACACAACCTTGATATTGACGACCTTTGCTGACATCAAACGCTGCATACAAACCAAACTGGCCAACATTCATTTTCACTGCCCTCTTAACCAGTTGATAACAAGAAGCTCAATCTTGTGAGCCCAAGGCTATAACAATTAACTCAACTTGCCCTCCTGTTGGTCTTACGCTGTATTCTAGCATGGCTCATGAATCCTATGAGGGATGGCAATCTAGTGCTGAAACAGGGTAGCACGTGATGAGAATGTTTGAGGAGACATTAGCATCATTCAGGCACCATCTGTACTGTTTATCTGTAAAGCTTCTCTCTCATTTGCCGCTGCTATGTTCAGAGAGTCAGTCAAGCCACTCAGCCAATCACATAAGCTCATGAAACGGAGGCGGCAGCAAGGCGAACAAGGACCAATATAAATGTATTTGTTCCTAGACAAGTTGGAATGTGAGTTGACTCTTTGTGGAGCGGATGAAACTAGTTTTCACTGACGCATGTGAAGTTAATATCAAATTGGTGATAGGCACCAGCTAATCTTTGCTGACCATTGGTCCTGACCAAGCCTCCAATCGGGACTTCCCCTCCCTTTGTCGGGATAGACAGATCTGGTGTAAATCGGTCCAATAATCTCTAGCCTTAGTTTTCAGCCTAGATTGAAGAATGACCTAAAGAGCTCTGCCTGCAGATCTCCGGCTGTGCTTGGGCTCACAAGGGAAAGAAAGGAAAGAAGCGCTGCTTGCTAAAAGCCTAAAGGTCTAAATGCATTAGAGGAGAATCTGGCCGTTTTCAGCCAGATCCTGTTCGACTCGCAAGCTGATGAAACATGTTTGATATTTACGATTTCATATCAGCGTGGGTCCTGCAGTGTGTAGGTATTTAAAATTCATTCAGATAGACCACCCAGTCTGCCTCTATTGTTGTGTTGGCTCATGTCATTTAGTGTGGGACCCCCAGGCCTAACTCTGTCTTCTAGTGTGAGTGTTTTAACGACTTGAGGCGAAAAAATCTGTCAAATCTGTCAGTATGTGTGTGATACAATTTTCATGATCGGATAAGATTCAAAACTGTGTGTGTCTAGTGTGTTGCTATCTTAACTCCACTTCCCTTTCACTTCACTATACTTTCTTCAATTGCGTCTGTACTGCCAACCTGAATCTGTGATGTTGGATGCATTACAGGAGTTTTTTGTAACGAGGTGTTGTAATTTACTTTTTTTGGTGTATCCACTTTCCTTCAACATACCTTATCTACTTCTACTTCAGTTAGTGGCTTTCTACATTTCCCAGAATGCCTTACGACAACCCCCAGGAAATGGGTGTGAACTTGTTGCATTCAGCTGTAGCTTATACTGTATGTGTAGGTGGAGAGAACAATAACATAGCAATGGTATAGTACAGTAGAGCAAATTTTTCCAGTTTCCAAAAAGTGAGAGTTACTTACCCTTACTTAAAAGGCAACATGTCTTGTGACTGCATTGCATTATGGTCTATTGAGGCTACTGTCGGGGGAGAAATTGGTATCTGTACCTCTTCTATAATGGATTTCTGTATGAAAAGAAAGAAGCCCTTGCTCTTTGAGTTTGCGTGACTGACATCAAAAGCTGATGTTTGCTGTTAATGTTTTAGATAGCCTGCTATCAAACTCCATTGTAGCGGCACTTGAAATATCTCAACGTGAGCTCACATTGTCTACATTTGGCCAGTTATCTGTGGGAATAAGAAAAAATACACCACTAAACAACAGAGTGGACCCAGAAATGCAAGGTACATTGCCAAGAGCTGAGTAGAGTTTTTCTTTTAAGCCTCAGTTCCCACTCTCTTGAATCTGCAAAGTGTTTTATCATTGCCAGAGACCCTGACACAGTTAATAGGCAGGCACAGGTGCGAGCAGTTAGTGTGATTCAGTAACATAGCTGCCTGATCCCAGCTCTGCTCTCCGCTCTCCAGTGTCACAAGTAGCATCCATTGTGCTAGCACTGGTAAACAATTACTCATATTCAGTAATGTTGATTCATCAGAGTAGCAGCAGCCCCTGATACACACCCCAGCGACAATATTATCAGCTCGCCCCTCTTGTTCGATAGGGAGCAGGTTTCAGTGCATAATGAAAGGAGGTAATGATTCATTGTTAAGATTTAAGCTAACAATGACAGACAGACTAATTGCTCCTAAAGTTAAAGGCTGCATTCAAGTCTGTCCCTTGAAAGAACACAACCATAGTTGGTTAGGTGAGCACGTATACTCATTCTTTGCAGAAATTAGAGATGGCTGAATCTGAAAATGAGTATTATTTTAATATGGTGAGCTATGACATAGGCTCGAATGTATGCGTCACCTGAACCCCTCTTTATAAGACTTGTCACTTACAGAACTTTTTCATTCTTCCCTCCACAGATAATTGTCTGTGGAATCAAAGGTTCAATAAAGTGGACTTGGCATAAGTATTAAAACACCCCCCTCCCTTCCATACACATTACCTCCGACTGAGAATCTTTCTTCACTGACATGAGTTCTTGTGACAGGGAGAACTGTACCCCTCAGCCTCTCACACAAGGCAAAATGAAGGCCTTGCCTAAAAAAGATCCTGTTTACTAAAGATTACACAGTAGGCTTTTCTTCAAAACCTTCACAATAACTCCAACTTTTTAAAAATGTTTTACCCCACATGCCTTTCTCCTTGCTCTGTAATCTTGTAACATAATGCACTAATGCTCATGATCCCAGGAGTGCAAATTACATGTAATTCTGGTTTTGCCATGGCAACATAACCGTTGTCAAGAGCCAAGTCAGCCAAGTTGGAATATTGTGAAATTTCAAGTTATAACTCTTCACTTTTTAGCTGCAATTTTTCACAACACTCCCATAATAATAATCTTCTCATAGTCAAATTATTTTTGATGATGTCACACATCAGGAGAACATTTTTCTGGGTTATACAGTGATGCTTGCTGATACATATCTAAATCTACAGTATGTTGAAGGCTGGCTCTGTTGTGGGCATTAACCTGGACACCCTGGAGGAGGTGGCAGAGAGAAGGATGCTGGCCAAACTGCTGGCCATCATGGATAATGTCTCCCACCCCCTCCATGACGTGGTTATGAAGCAGCGGCGCTTATTCAGCCGTAGACTGATCCAACCACGGTGCGACAGAGAGCGCTACAGGAAGTCTTTCCTGCCGGCCGCCATCAGACTTTTTAATGCCTCCCCTCCCCCTCTACAGCTCAATGAGGACCTCACCACTTATCACCTAGCACCCTGCACTTTCATTCCCTTTCACATTCATTCATTGCCATTGCCCTGCACTTTATTCATTCCCTTTCACACTTATACATTTCCCTGCACTTTAGACACTTTAGCCACTTCATTCCCCTTTCACATTCATTCCCTATTACCATTCTCTAACTCTGTATACATGTACTATCCATTCATTTGCTCTGCTTATTTAGAAGTATCTATCTGTTTCCTAACAGTTCAGTTGTTAGTGTTAAGTAGTAAGTCAAGTATATATTAGCACCCTGGTGTATTCTCAATAGAAGATATTAAGATAACTGATCACCTGCGGAGCCAGAGAACTGAGAGATGCTCTATTAAACTGCTAATTAATTGGGTCTATATGTCATCGTCACAAATACGCTGTACACAATGGTACTTGGTGAGACACTGGGCCAAAGAACAGAAGTGTATTGTATTCATCTTTAAAAAAACAAAACAAAACCATATATTCTCATAATAATGGGAGATTGTTATTATGAGGTCCTTGGTTGTTATTATGAGAAAAGGCTCACAGGGCTGAAGTTGGTTTCTGAGTCACAGCTTCTTATTTGCAGGAAAAGTTTAGAGGAAAACTAAATGCATTTCTAACTCTGTAAAACATGTCAACACAGATTTTTCACTTCAGATATGTACAATAACATATTTGAACATATAACTACAGTATGACATAGACAGTCAACATAGTATCAGTGTTTTCAGTACAAATCTATAATTATTTGGGATATTGATGCAACAACTGATTTATAACACAGGGCATTTGTCATATCGGTGTCCAGAATGATTTAATCTTGGATACGATGCCACAAACTTGTAATTGCGAGCACAACAACAACTGTTGATGAGTGAATACAAATCCAAGTTAGCAGCTGTCCAGAACAGCATGAAATCTGCAATGGGCCCAAGTCTACTTGCTTTGGGAGTAGATATCCCTTTTGATCCTAAAATGTTGTAGTTTGCCTGGCCGCAAAAAATGTAACTCTTGAAAAACCTCAGTCAATTTCCTCACAGCACCATTTTTGTCTCCTGATTTGAGATAAAAAAACAATCATATCAGGCCAAGCTGGATCCAGAGTTATCTAGTAGTGCTCGAGGCTCCCTTTATAGGATATCTGTCATATTGGAGGCCCAAAATGATTTAGCCTTTGATATGATACCACAAACTTGCAACAGAGGGCACAGATGACATATTCAAAATGGTACTGTTGAAAATATTTAACTATTTCTACGTCAAAGTCCTTGTAGTTGTAGTCCAAAAGCTTGGAATTATAAATCAGTTGTTCAAATAATTGAATCCATGCAGACTAAAAAACACTTACTAAGATTACAGTGACTACCTATGTCATAGTTATTGATATACAGTCATGCTTGAAAGTTTGTGAACCCTACACGGAGTAGAGAGGTACAGGGATAAAGAACATGCACAAATGAATGGTATAATTTCATTGGTTATTTAACAAAAATGGTTTATTTAACAAAAACCCCTTTAATCAGTAATGTGTGGCACCCTTTTTAGCAGCGATGACTTGGACTTTATGTTTCCTATAGCCACTGATCAGTCTCTGGCATCTTCCTTGATGGATTTTCTCCCACTCAACCAATACAGTGAGGTTTGAGGGCATCTCACATCAACAGCCCACTTCAGGTCAGGACTTTGACTTGACCAATACAAAATGCTACACTTGTTCTTCCTGAGTCATTCTTTGGTAGATTTGCTAGAACGCTTCAGATCGTCTTGCCAAAAAAGTGAGATAAATGCATTCCTTCACCATGAAAAGATTACATGGAAGACAGACAACTAGAAACAAGGAGCAGTGGGTGCGTGAGAGTAGTGGCATGGAGGTCAGAGTGGTGGATGGGTGGTAACATTCACCTTTAACTCTGCCGACCCTGCTGTGTGTGTGTGTGTGTGTGTGTGTGTGAGAAAATGAGAAAAGGCATTTCCCCATTTTGCTCATTGGAAATGGATGCAAAGAGAACACGTGGCTGTGGCTGTTAAACAAGCCCCACTGGCTCCCAGCCCTCATAAATTACAGCAGCAAAACTCTTTCCCGAGCCTGACTTCAGTAGAGCTGCTCTGTCTAGGATGCTGTCTCCTGCAACCAGGGCAGAGACTCTGTGATGCCTCTGTGGCACAGAATACCAAATCAGTGTTAACAAAGTACCATGAAAAATGTTAATGTATTTGTTGTCATTGTCGTATTTTCATATTCCCAATATTGGCATCAAAATGATGCATTAAGGATTATATCCAGTGCTGGGTAGATTACTTTCAAAGTGTGATCTGAGTTGATTAGAAATTTACTGCCATTGAAAAGTGATCAGTTACTGATTACTTGAATTAAAAGTTATTATTGATAACTTTTTAGATTTTTTTTTAAGGTCTTACCCATATGCTTTACAAGTATGGTTTAAAACATACTTTGAGTTTGTAATCACCCAAGAAATATCTTTTGCACACAGATTATCAGTGGAGAAATTCTTATCATAAATGGGAAAATAAGATGCACCATTCTCTCATTTAATGTGATTTCTGCTAGCGGTATGAAATGGTAGTAAGTTGGGAGAGAGGTTACAAAACATGAATGCAACATGTTATTCATATTAGATTGGTGCTTTTCATATCTATTCAGTGTCCTCATGAAATACCAAATACAGTGGATAACCAATTTGTCATTTTCCACGGAACCCTGTCACACGTCATTTTCAGTTGCTTTTCTCTTTCAAAAGGATATGCCTTATTGGGGAGCTAAGCAAGTACATCAATTTGTATGAATTTCACTTCCAAAATTCGTATTAACCAGGGATTGCAGATATTGTTGCTAACCTAGTCCACACTGTTATTACACATTTCTTACCCTTTTTTTTTCATCTTTCCTGTATTGGTTATTTAGCATATAAATGGGGTGTCAGGTTTGACTTTGGAATGGTTTTCTGCTCAGAAACAATGAAACGCCTAACCATTACATATTGGAATTGCTTGAATTGTTATCAAACCCTGGTTTTATTCCTCAAGCCATTTCAGTGTTTTGTTATTCTGTTTTGATGGGAACCATTTGTTATGTCTGAGCGTCTGTTTTGCAGGGTAGAGCCTCTGCCAGCTTTCAAGCAGACGTCTACTACTGGCACAGGGCTGTTGGTTCCTTGAGCAAATGAAAGCCTGACAGAGGCTGTCATGTCTTAAATGTGTCAGTGGGGACTCATTAACTAAACAAACCTGTGCCATCACCCCCTTGTCCAACAACACTTCCAGCCTCAGTAAATGAGTGGAGTTGTAAACAAAGTACCAACTGGCCTGACAAACACTCTCCTTCTCTAAAGATGGATTAAAGTATTTATCTTGGCCAAGTGTGTGCTGATCAATTGGTCACAATCCAGATCCTAGATATATCTGTCCATAGAGAACAGCAACGAAGAAATCGTATTCTGCTCACCATCTGATCCAACGCTCCCACTCCCCAGCTCCCAGTTCATCTTGTGGATTATGGACGTGGTGTCCCAGTTGGTCGGTGAAAACATTTGAAGTTGTTGAAGTGTTTGATTACTTTGATTACATGACCCCAGTGACCCCAGTGTCCCTTGTAGCATTCATGGTGTACCCAGTGCAGTGTATCCTTTTCAAACCTCTCTCTCACTTCCAGTTCCACAGGTGAGAAAAAGACAGGAAAAGCAGAGGTGAACATTTTGTTCCCACATAGAAGCATCATGACTCTGCCTTTCCACTACCTCTGCTCCAATAGGAAGTAAATAAGAAGCTGCTTCTTGTGTTCATGTGAAAGGGGTGAGGTACTTCATCACAGAGATAAGCATGCAGACTGAGGCATAGCTACAGGAAAGGAAAGGGACTAGAGAGTTGCTTGTGAAGTATGGATCAGTTCTGGTAAAGTTAGTATGATTAATCCAATGCTGGGGAACTGATGCAGATGCAGTCTATGTTGCTCTGTGCCTTGCTGGGCTGCTATTTCCCTGCTGTGTTGCCAGGAAAGATGAATGGACTCAGATGTGTTGTGGTGTATTATCTTTCTACTTCATTACAGTGTGGGCATTGCATTGACTTTCTCTGGCAAACATCTTTTCTTAGAGGGGGGTCTTTTGATCTCTGCTAGACACAGGATTCTGGCCTCTTCTTTTACATTCAGAATTCATAAGTATGGCTTATATGTGTGCAATTACATGTAAACAGTAAGAACAGTTTCTAAAACGACAGTGAACGCAATCGGGAGCTGAACAAGGATGTGTTTTCTGGAAAAAGACGTGTGCAGATTAAGAAAGTGGTGTATTTGCTACAGCTCCTCCTCACATTTGTCCTGGTTTGTGCATGCTGTACCTGGTGATATGCTTTAATCTTAAGCACGTGTCTCAGTATGATTCACTTCCATCCTCTAAAGTCCTTTAACAATCATCTAAAATAAAAATCCAAAGCAGCTAATGGCATGCTCCATATATTTAAGCCAGAACCTTAGAAAACGCACAAGCTTATTTTTGCAGTGAGCTTCTAATGTGCACATCCTTCAGTTCTGTAATAGCTTTACATTTCCAAAGCATTTTTCTTTCAAGAAGAAAGTTCCTTCCTCTTCTCGTGGTTTATTTTCAGTTTTAATGGAATATATGCTCTTGGCAAGAGTGTTTGTCATAAAAATACAAGGATCTTCTCTGGAGCTATTCGCCCCACTTTGAGAGCATGTATAAGCCTGGATCTGAACATGCATTCCATAGCCAGAGACAGATTTCAAAGAAGCACAAAGACAGAAACATGCCGGGATTCTCTTTCCTTAGAACTCTGTGCCATCTATAATCATTATACTATAATCATTTGTTACTTCAGACGTTTTTTATTAGCAAGAATATATTATAATATATAATTATATCTTATACATGAGAGGGAATGACAAATGTATGAAGAAAGCTGGTATTTCTTTCACCCCTTTAGAAAACTGTCAATTCAGTGTGGACAACTATAATTTTCAGAAGCTTTTATGAACACTATGCCATATGGCATGGTGACATTCTCTCCCCTGGTTTTTACCGGAATGGAAGATACAGTAAATGGATAAGACAGAGGGTAATGTGTCCTGCAACCTCTGGATCTTCGGTTTCTTTTTCTGTGCAGAATTGAGCACAGAATAGTGCAATTGCCATGGCTTCTCCACACAAGGCAAGACAATTTTATTTGTATAGCACATTTCATACAAAAGGCAATTCCAAGTGCTTTACATAATCAATAAAAACATTTAAGAAGGAGAAAAAAGAAGAAGAGAAGAAAAGAGGAATAAAATAGCAAGAGTAGAGTAATAAGTAGGAAGAATGTTGAATAAAATGCAGTTTTTAGTTCAGATTTAAAAATATTCAGGGTTGGGGCAAGTCTCAGATCATCTGGGAGTTTGTTCCAACTGTGTGTCGCATAATAGCTAAATGCTGCTTCACCATTTTTTTGTTTTATTCTGGGAACATGATTTTAGACATAGGCTTCCATAAATCTGATGAAAAGACTGTGTACACATGTTTTCTATTTGGTCTGCACACATATTTCTGCACTTAAATATACACAAAGTGATATGCATCTTGCCACTGGTCTCATAAAGTTTGTGCAGTGATCACTATGTCTTAAAATGAAAATAATGTGCTCCATGCAAGAAAAGCAAGAGAAATGTATTTCTTCACCATGAAAGGATTACGTGGAGGAGACATGGCTAGATAGAGAGACAGGCAGTAGATTGATATTGAAAAAAGTGTTGCGGAAAGTAATGGCATGGAGGTCAGAGTGGTGGAAGGGTGGATACATTTATCTTCAACTGTCGCAACCTGGGTTCAGTTCCCAACTCATGCATGTAAGTCTTCAACTGTGAGTGAAGTTCTCAGTGAAAGTTTTTCTTTTTTCACTGTGACCAAAACCCTAGTTGACATCACAGATATCACATGGCACCACTGATTAGAGTGTTTCTTCTCTGGTTTGTATATTGTGATGAGTGTTCTTGTGTTTGACACTGGCCAAGGCCACAGGAGTAACATGTGAATCCTTAAATTGGGTGGCATTCCCCTTGAAGATCTCCACATCCCACAGTTTTGCAAAAACCTAAATTCTTGTTAGCCTTAATTATCCTACATGAGCCGAGTTAGCATCTTGACTCACTTGCCAGTTTTGGCTTTATTTCTTTGGCACCTTCTCCCTTTTAAACCCTTATTTAAACCAGAACAGAACAGACTTTATTTAAGAGCATGCTGGGGTGCCTGTAGTATACAGTGAGAGGCCCAAGCTGTAATTCATCCCTGACCTGAACTTTTTATTAGAATTAACACAGAGAGAACAACCTTCTATAGGGTTGGCTCTGTCAGGACATTCCATAAAAATAAAAGGTTCTTGACTGAGTGAGATGTCCTCATTCAGGATTATTAGTGTGTGAAATTACAGAACTCGTCAGGACTCTGAACAGCACCAACCATCAAATAGGAAGTCAGATTTTTATACTTTAATACAAACAGCAAGGACGGCTCTGCCTCAAATTCACCTATTTCATTTTAAAGTTGTGGACTAGACCATAAATGTTCATGCTATTAAGATTTTTTTTTTTAAATTTTTTTCCATTATAACTGGGAGCTCTGGGGTCCTCTATTCTTAACTGAGACAAAATCTCTAATGGCCTTTACCCTGATTATCTTATTTTTGGTGGTTCCTCTCATTAAATTAAATTGGTTCTGGTGCAATATGTTTCTCACAACTGCCATCAATGTTAATAGCAACAACAGTGAAACACTGACATTTCCTCAGGAGATGTGTAGCCATAAAAACATTGTAGAGCAGACACTGTCTATCTCACAGCTTGTGCTTCTGACTAGTTCATACTCACACAGAGGAAACTTGTTTGGAGTCAGGACTCTGACAACACTGCTCGTGTTTCTGTCCTGTTGGCCATTATTCACTGTGACAAGTAAGCTAGATGTAATGAACAGCCTTGGCCCTGTGTTGGAGCTGAACCTAGGCCTGCCCTGCCTTAAGATAAAGATAGGTTATTGATCAAAGGTCCCAAACCATTGCCTTTCTGTCTGAATTTCTGGTATGCCAACAAAAGGACGAACATGGCGCTATGGCCAATGGAAGGAAGGTGTAAGGAAAAAGGAGGGGGTGAGGTGGAAGAAACAGAGGGTTGGTGGTCACAGGAAGTGAAAAGTCGTTTTTTTGCACACATTTAACAGTGTTGTGCCTTGCTAAAGGAACGGTATGGAGGGATCAAGATTAGGTAAAACCCGAGATGGAATCTATTGGATACAGAACAAGCTGACAAGTTAAATGCCATTCATCAATCAGATTACATTGTCATGTTGGTTGAAGGTCAAATGATTGATGGTCACCATTTCTCTGCACACTAAACTTGACTGTTTTACTCAAGGCCAAAAAGCATTTTTGAGACGTCAATCTTCTCCAGCCAATGCACTTGAAGAGACTGATGCAGAGACTGATTCACCGATGCAGAATAACACTTGTGTTTATGTGTTTTGCAAGAGGGAATTCAGTAGCTGTTGTGAGTAGAAGAAGTTTCGGGGAACTCTGACCTTCTCTGTAGCCTGGAAATACGTTTGCACACCATTGCTGATGCAGATTGTCATAACTGAGGAAAGCCAATTCACGCTGGTCATCACAACGCCCTCGGGCCTCTTTTCGCTTATCGTATTCTCTTTCTAATCTGCCTCTGGTAGCTTTTTGTATTTCCTCCAGGTCATTTCAGTTTGAGTGCTAATAATGCAGTGTCTGGGACCCTCCTGAGCCTCGGAGCTCTCTCCGGCTCGGATGAGCTTCTGCACCACAAAGCAGGGAGGTCATGCTTCTCAGAGCAGTGGATGAAATACATTCTCCTCCGTTTTTCTTATTTCTCTGGTCCAGACAAAACTATGTTATTATGACCCTTATTACCCAGTCCTTTCAGTGTCCTTGAACACGTGACAGAATAGATAAATTGGCTTTCTAGGGTTGTGGAATGGGTCTCTCTGCAGGTGCATGTTTTTTTTTTTTTTTGAAAGAGTGTGTGCGTGTGTGTGTTTGTGTGTGTATATCTGTGTGTGTGTCCACTGCTTGAGGTTAGGTAACGCAGCACCAGAGGCGGTCTCACCAACGCCAGGCGGATTGTCCAGATTTCACAGCACAAAGAGGATTTGCTAGCAACATTTCTGCCTCATGCCTGATAACAGTGTCATTTTCCCCATTGAGGAGATCTTTCCTTAGTTCTTCTCATCTATCTCAACACC
>CABFOQ010002532.1:3072-15259 GCA_900660455.1 Gephyroberyx darwinii | reverse complement strand
CGTCCGCCTTAATGTGATCTCAGGGGCTTTAGTCATTTCCCTATGCAGACATCAGAACCTGCTGTGCCCTCTTTATTTGTTTCTGGCTGTCAAATCCTCTGATAGAAGGTGCTGATGTGGGCTTATCAAAGCTTACCGGTGTGACTTACGTAGCACTGGATAAAAATAAATAACTACAGAAAGCAGCAACATGCACACCTCTCCACCGCGATTCAAAAATCACATGCAAAAGATGAATATGTAAATACATCCCATCTGCTCTTTTGTTTGAGGGCCAACAGTCAAGCAATCAAAACTGAGAGCACAGACCGGGGCTGCCTGCATTTCATTGCTCCAGCTAAAGGCTTACCAAAGCGGCTGGAAATTACATGGTGTTAAGAGTGTTAACATTTCACTTAGGCTTAAACACATATGACATGCTTCAGAACAACAAGCTCACAGGCGCAGACACAGAGATTAAATGGAGCCTGTAGGAAGGAAAGTTGGAAGACAACGAGGAAGAGAGCTATAGAGCGGTAGAGACCAGATCAGTGACAGGGGTGAAAGTAAGAGGGAACAATGAAGACATAGAACAAATTGAGAGATTCCACGATGTAACATACTTACATACGGTACATAGTAATCAATAATGACCGTCATTATTATAGTTACATGGCATGGTAGTTTTCCTGATATCTGTCCTCTCTTTTCCATCACCTGTCCTCTTTCCCCTTCTCTATCCCTTCCTTTGCCTTCTCTTCTATCCTTATCCTTTAGATGATCTGTCTCTCAGCTTCTGGCTTCCTTAAAATTGGCCTCTGGTGAGTGTGTGATGTCATGTCGTTCTCTCTGTTGGCTAATTGGACCCTATCCTCTCTGTGGCCTCCAAAGACTCAGACATAATTAAAGCAGAAAGAGGGGAAGTGTCAAGTTCAGGGCTGCTAACCACACCCTCTTAATTGGTGAGTGTGTGTGAGGTGGAGGGCAGGGCAGAGGTTGCTGGGTTGGATTTTGGGACGCTTCAATGGTTTCCTCTGTCAGTTGTGACTGGCATGGGAATGTTGTGAGACGAGAAAAATGATGTTAATGAACCCGGAGTGGTCTGATGCATACTTACCATTACTCAGTACGCTGAGCCATCAGCAAAGAGATGATGTGGGCTTCAATAGGCTCTCCTTATAATAGTTGTGTTGACTCTTACTTTTAACGTAAGTATCCTCTGTTGAGTTCACTTGCTACCATGGTGTTTTTTCTTCAACCAAAGTATGGTAAACGCGGTCAGCCCTGTGTTAATGTTAACTAAGGGCCAGTGTATTTGATGCACAGATGGCACATTTGGTGCCAGATATCATGACCAGCTAGCTGCATGACACAGCTGCCAAAATGCATTAGAATGCCCACTCACTCTCATAGACACTTGTGTGCGTAACAGAATACTTGTGGCATTTTAATGGGATTTTTGCCTCCCTTGTGGAGCAAACAAACTTAATTTTGCCTACCCTCTCCTCAAGGCTATATTAGTGGTATTGTATCTGAATAATGCTTTTAGTCAAGTGACCTCCTGGCTGGTCATGGTATGTCATCCCTCCTCTCTCTCATCCAAAAGAAGCCAAAATAACTATCTTTAAAAAACAAAAAGTGACCTCCAGGCTGAGTGATGGTTTGAGACCCTTGCTGTTAACAGCTACAGAGAGGTTAAGCGCTATCATTATGTGCTCTGTATGAAACCCCTCAATCAATATTCATGTTCGGGGGGGAAAGTCTCTTGAGACCGGCTGGCCTCCATGTGGATTTAATCCAATTTACAGATTGCTGCCATTGCCAAAGCGCCAATCGCTCTCCTCCCCTTCTGAGAAAATCTGACTTCAACACAAGGAGCACAAAACATGTCTGCACACTGCCACAGTTTCTCTTCATTGTCATCATTTCTTTCTGTCTGTTTGGGACAACTCAGTTAATGAGGTGTAGCTCTCATGGACTGGAGAGTCGGGTCAACCTTCCTGGTGCAAATTATCACTTGCTGATCACTAATCACCGAGAAGGAATGGAGGGGAAAGATAGAAGGGATGATAGGAATGATGGAGAGTTCAGTTGAGTTCAGTATGCAGAGAAACGTTATACATATAAATACAGTTAAATGCAAAACTATTGGTACAGTTGTGTCAAATTGGTTGTTTTTCTTGGTTGTACTAATCAAATTTGTATCAATCAAGTCAAACAATGACTTTGAGGCAAAATTCACAATGTCTAAAAATAGGGGGACTTGACTCATTGAATTACATTGTTGTAATATAGTTCAATGTCTAAATGTCTACAGTTCAATGTCTGTTTAAAAAAATACATGAAATAAATTATGAATTTTGCCTCATAGTCAGTGTTTGATCTGAAATACAAATTTGATTAGTACATTGACAATTGACCTAATACTTTTGCATTTAACTGTAGCGAGAGAGAGACTGGGAAAGAAGAAAACTAGACAACCAAGCAATGAGGATTCAGCATCTTGACTCAAGACTCATCTGCTGTGAGCAATGAGGATTCAGCATCTTGACTCAAGACTCATCTGTGGGCTGTCTTGTCCTTCATAGAGGGCAGTGGAGTTAATGAAACACCATCAACCTTCAGATGTGACATTTTTCACTCCTGCCCGAGCTATAACTGCACCATTCATTGATCTCAAAATGGATGATACCAAATACCACTGCAGTAATTGAACTTGCAGGTTTTCTGCTGAGCAGAACCTTTAAACATCATCCTCCCTTACTTTATGCCTGAAAACTCTTGTTTGATTGGGAAAGGACACAACACTGTAGCAAGCTACAGTATTTACTTTAGAAGTCAATTTGCACTGTGTAGAGCATCATACATTTTCTGATTGCTTAGTGCAGAGGTACAGAACATACCACAGAACACAATCCTGAGTCTTTTTCTGTTCAATAGAGGATGTCCCTGAAGTCCCTGTGGAGAGAGTGAACCCAACTGTGATGTACAGCTCTCTGTATGTGTGAAGGTTCAACATATCACTTTATTTGATCTGCACAACTCGTATAGGAGATGTCTTTGAATCCAAAATCTTCAATTCTTTTAGATATTTCCCCTTTTCTAAATAAGGTTAGCTTTCAAAATGAAATGATTTTAATGGTGAGAACATAACAAGGATTTGATAAGAAGATTAAAAATCTTGCATTGAAAATAAACCAGATAACAATGTTAGATATCAATGAGGTGCTTCTTCGTCACATAGTGAGTTCCCTTTAATCATTAAAGGTCCTCAGCTTAATATGCCATTTGGATATGCTTTTCAGGAGTGATCAGCTGTGCTGGAATCTTTTCCTATAGTAGATGGGGCCAGAACGAGCTGGCTGGAAGCCAGTTGCATTCAGTTTCGTAATTACGTTCATGACTCTGTGATTGAAGAGATGGCTACTGTGGAGTTTTCTGCGATGGCAAAGATTTTTCCTCATTTCTGAACGAAGTGGAAATGTTCTGGCAAGAATTACTATGATTTATTACACCCCCACTTTCAAGCCACCCAGTTCACTTTGCTGAGGAGAACGGTTGTGATGTTAATGCACAGTGCTATCTATAAAAGCCAAGGAAGGCCTCTTGCATCTGTTAGGTATTACGTCAAATTAGCATTTGATTAAATGAATTTTCTGACTAAGCAAGCTTTGGAGAGAAAACCATTGTCTGAAAATTTAAGAAATGCAAACATTGTCCCTTAGGGACATGCAAATTGAATAAGAGCGCATACTGGCTTTTATTCATTTCTATTGGGTGACAGAGGTTATTGAATTCAGTCTGGAAACCATTAAGATTATTTACGACTGCCTTCCTTTGGTGAAAACATGGACAATGAAAGAGAGCCCTGTTTCACTATACATTTCTGCAATACCAATAAAGGCCAATGCAGCCAATGCATGAAGAGCATATGTTTCAAAGGGCACATAGTGGGGGACTTTAGAGCATCTCCTTTGCTGCTAGAAAATGCTGAAAAATAGATTTCCTTAGGCTTCAAAACATCATATAGAAGACAGTACTCTGATCCGCTTAGCTCTTGGCTCCACTGTGCGTCCCTGTTGAGCCAGCCAAATCCCACCTGCCCGTGCACGGTGGTAATCACTAAATGATTAATATTCATTCAACACCTTCAAACATTTTAGACCGTAATGATTTCATTACACAGGACAATAAATTGGCTGTATTTGAGAATTCACCAAGCAAAATTACTATTTTTTAATCACAGTGGTACTGTATGTAGGAATTCAACACTTTCTTAAACTACTGCATTACAATCTTCAATAATAATGGCGGTTGATGCTGACATCACTATTGAACATAGGTTAATGCATAATCAATATATAGTCTGCAGTATATTTATAGTCCTCTGTCTTAATATATATCTTGCAGTAAGTACTTTGTTATATGTCACTGCTACCATACCTAGTCAGCTTCCTTATACTTGTAAGTACTACTTTCTTTTAAATACAATAGCCCTTTAAGACCTGACATGTGCACTGTGACCTACAACAATTTCAGCCCTCATTATTAACTATTTGAAGCTCCAAGAGGATCTGGGCCAACACACTCTGCTTGTTGTACATGTGTACATTACACATTAGAAATTGGATAAAAAAGGTCAAAGGTCAAAATAGTTATAATACTTCTTTAAAAAAATATCACTTGAGTTTAAGAGCCCAATTTCTCATTTTCCCCTTTGAGTATTGTGTCTCAAAGGCAAACTGTGACCATTTCAAGCTGCACTGTTCCAATATAGATGATAAATGACTTGCTGTTGCCTTAATAAGCTAATTTTGGTCTCAAGAGCGCTCTGACTTTTTAATGTATTCACACATCAGGTCTTTTACTTTAATGCATTTCATATGCTGTGTTGCTTTGACATATAATCATTATGCTGCAGTGACTGGCTGTAAACATGCAATTTCCATATCTAGAAAACAGCTGTGCAGATTGAGAAATCAACATCACTGCTCTGTGAACAGCGGATGCCTCATTTATTTCTGTAATTGCATCAAAGTTATTTAAAAATCAATGCTGGAAACATTTTGCAGGGTGTGATGGATGCACAGTGGGCCTAATTCTTTTCCGCTTTATGATATGTCTGACATTTCTCTGTTTATCTCTGACCTTTTTGTCATTCCATGGTGAGCGGACAGTATTTCAAAATCATTTTTCAAGGAGACATTGGTGTCAACTTGTAAATGCAGAATATCACATTGGAAAAAACCTAATATTTCATACAGGGCATAGAGAGAACAATACTGGGTCAACCGTTGCACAAGCATTTATCTAATATTTCACTTTCAGAAGCTTTTAAAGCTTTTGAAAGCTTTTGAAAGCTTTTATTTCTTAAACCCTGCAGTCCTTTGTCAGTTGTGCATTGTTGGCTGGGAAGAATATCCCAAAGTTGGACAAGCTCTTTTGATTTCCTTTCAAACAGCCGCTTCTTTCAATCATATAACAATAAACACAGCCACAAAAAAACTTTGATAGGGGGATACTTGTAGAAAGAAACATCAACCACTTGTCCCACAAAATTGCCAATACTTTGTCCCCAGGTGTACCTTTAAGATAAATATGAAATATGAAGTGTATATCTCCTCCAGTCCCAGTCCGAACGTGCAAATGAGGTCAGGGACAAACAACCCAGCTGCCTACTGCCATGGCAAATTCCATAGTCTCCTCACATACACACATTGGACATTACGAAGGCCCTAGTAGGCTTTATGTTAACTTTGCAAGACAGCCAAAATAAATATTCTCTTTTCCACTGTTTTCAGTATTTTGGTTTGGTACATTTTGTATTCAATAAAGTACCTTTGGCGACTAGATATGTTTCATCAACACCTTTAATATTGTGTATAAACTTCATTTCCACCCAAAAGCCCACTTAGACCCTTCCTAGCATTATATTCAGGCCACAAATACCGCTGTCCTCTTAGCAAGGAGGGGTTAAGTATGACAGACAGACAGACAGACAGACAGAAGTCTCCTCCATATCCGGATATCTAATCTGATTATTTTCATGCTGAAACTCATAATGGTGGCTGTTTCATTCATAAAAGCTTATTTACTATAGACGAGTTCACTCGTTAAATCCCTCCACCCCTTCAGCTCGCTGCAAATACAATGGTTTCTATTCAGAGTTGTCAAACCATACTCAGACAACCACACTAATAACGTTACCATAAATTAGCTGCATTTGCTTTCAAAATAAGGCGTAAACTGTGTCAAAAGAACAAGTAATCATTGAAGATATACAGTCATTTTGTTTTAATTTGAAAGAGATTCCTTAATTATACGGTTGGTATTTCTTATAAATTTTGCAACACATGGTCGCCAATGAGCATTTTATTTTGAAGGTTTTGACCGGATGCCCCGTTTTTTAAAATCTCGTTTGCTTGATGCTGGCTGTGTAGCGCATGATGCCAGGCAGGTGATAACAGTAGACCCTTGGCTGATACGCTGTATACAGCTCTGTCTTTCCCACCGCAGCCGGCACAGGGAAGGCGAAGAAATTTAAGGATTTATTTCGGGCTGTTCACATTGCTTCGGAGGGACTGTTTAATCTGAGTCTCCGATTGCGGACAATGTTTCTCTTGCAGTACACCGGTAGGCTAACTAACCTTACAGGATACAGGCTACTACCTAACGAGAAATCACTATATTCCTATGGGGATTTAAGTGAATCAGTGGTAACTACTCAGTAGTGAGTTAATAGTGATCTTAACGCATTTTATGGTATTTATTTATCTTCTATGGTGTCACTATAATATTCCCGCATGGATTTATTGTGTTTATGTGGTAGGCAATACTGACTTTAATGACCCTTATCGTACTTAATGGTAGTTTTTGTATTACATCTGTGGTATCATTAGGCCTACAATATCCCTATAATATCCCATGTAAAATGTATTATAGGATTACTATAGTTATTGAAAGGATGGACAGTCTCGTGCAGTCATGATGTCAGATATGTAGCATATGCTTACTGTGCGCATGTTGTTGACTGGGAATAAATGGGATACTCACCTGAGGTGTCTTCACTCAGCCCGTTGTATCGATTCAGCAACATCCCTAACGGGAAATGACTAGATTATTCCTAGAGTATTCCTATTTTATTGTGTCTGTCTTACACACTAGTGAGTTTATAATAGTGACCTTACTTTATTCTATTTTTTTTTTGGTAACCCCTATGGCATTATCTGTAGAAAAATAGGGGTAAACAAAGTTAACCTTATCAGACTCTCCAGCTGATCAGTTGGCCATAAATCTGATCACCCACTAGGCTAGGCTTTTCATATCAGTGACTCCCATTTGATAAGAATTTCTTCAAAGGAACCACATCTGAGAAGATTTATATTGTCAGACATGATTTAGTACAGAAGTGGGTGGCTGTCTAAACTGTGGAGTGGGGTAACACTGAAACCTATGATAAAACCTCATCCTCATACCGTCTGTCATCCTGCTTATCTGTATGAAATAATAGTGAAATTAAACTATTCCTTATTTTTCTGGGGAGCTCCTGGAACCCTCTCATAGATCACTGGTGGTCCCCAAACCCCACTTTTGAAATCACTGGGCTAGGCTATTATATGCCTGCTTGAAATCACTTTGGGTGTTACGTTGGGGACCAGTGAGTTTGTGTTTTCCAAGCATTTATTCCCTAATTTCCCTGATCTGTATCTCTAGTTCAATAAAACCACAGTTACTGTGTAATTAGCAGATATACAGTGTGAGCCCTCCCACTAGTGGGCTTATTCAGCTGTATTCTAACACTAACAGCTCTCAGTTTTAGCTGTTTCCGTTGTATAGGTCTGTCACAACCAATCTAATGATGGATAAGTGCTCATAATTTGCTCATTAGTTTCCCCAGTAAGTGGCCAACCAACCGCCAAGATTATGGAAGGGAAACTTTTGCTAAGGGAGCAGCTCAGTATAAACAGCTGGGCACTATTCTTGTTCTGTCAGTCATATTACCAAGTTGCCATCAAGCTTTGTCCTAATCCCTTGTGTTTCTGGAAGAGCTACTCTAAGTCTATGGATCTGAAATGTCACATCATGTAACAAGTAGCATTGTGGCACGACATACAACATCTTTCTTAAAATTAGGGAATGAATGCTATATCGATGTGGGTCGTGTTTTCTCCTACTGCAAACCTGGTCTGCAGTGGACATGAGAAAAATGCACGTGAAATGATTTCTGAAATTGTCATATTTCTATCCCATTCCTGTCCTGCTGTCTAATGATGGAACAATGTCTAATCCCACTTTCCTGAACCTTCATCACTGTAAGTGGAGGTTGAGCACTCTCATAGTAGCAGGAGCAACCATGGTTGAGTAAAGGTCCATCATTCCCTGTGACACCTATTTACCTCCACATTACACCGATCCATTGTTAGATTGTTGGAGAGAGAGAGAGAGAGGGAGAGAGGGGGGTGGGGTGGGGGGAGAGTTCAGAGGCCCCAGGATAAAAGTGTTCTAGCATAAAATAAATGTAGTAGAATATTGTAGAGTAAGAAGAGATTTGTCAGCTTTGGAAAATCTCCCTTTTAAATGGGGGAAATGCAGGCTCAGTTTTGCTAACAATTCAGCAGTAAGTGAACGTCTTGTAACGATAGCTATGGGGAACAGAGAGGCAGCATAATGAAATGTGAGAATACAAGTCAGAGATAGAGGCAGCTCCCTTCCTGTGAATACCACTGGCAGTGTAACTGTTAGGGAACTGAGGATTCAGGAGGGTACACTGCTGAAAGACAGATGCGCTAGTAACCTGGTTATGGATCATTCAGCAGAGCCTCCGAGGCCCCGAAAGAGTCTCCTAGCTGTTTAAATGCTGAGCTGCAGGGTTTCTGTGGCTACAAGCTGCTCTTCATGCCTTTCTGCGGTCCGATTTTGTGCTCCTTTGCCAGTATTGTTAGCAATGGCCAGAGGGTGTAGCTAAAAATGATGCTGCCAAATTGTGCACTATAAACCCTATAGCATTGTTGTATTGACTCTGTTTTTTCCTTTGAGTCTCTTTACTTAAGACACCGTATTTCTGGCCTTTACAGAGAGTGGGGCTATTTACTTTGCTATGGTAGAAACAAAGAACTGGAAAGCTTAACAGTCTCAACTCTTCAACACATTTACTCTGTCTGCACCAAATAACTCTCATCTCAACCCCCAGCGAGTTTGACTAGTGCTTTAAATCAGCATTTGAGGAAAACAGAGACATCCTATCATCAAATGTGGTGTTCAAGGATCAATGTGCAAGGTAATGCATTATGCCCATATGATGGCGATATTGATAACTGCAATCTAATCAGTATTGCAATCCGATTAATGTCAATGATATGTTTTAGGCAGGCACTCTGACAAGGAGGTGCATTTAATTCCCAAACAGGTCAACTTTTAGTTGATCAATTTCTACCAGAAAGTATATAGAAATAAATAGAGGCCCTGTTGCTGTGACATTTGCCCCCAAAGCTCATTAGAGTCCTCATTGGATCACTAGAAAACAGATGTTTGATGTTTTGGCTGAGGGAGTAAAGCTTGTTTATGGGCTGTTTGGCAGTAAATGAGTTTTTAATTTTCACTTTACCCCTCTCATGGTGGATGGGCTTGGCAATATATGAGTACCTCATGTGCACCTCTAATGCGCTGTTGTTCCGCCCACAAGAGCAATTGTTTAATTTTTTTCTTCTCCATATCAAAGAGTATAAGAAATGTTTTGGCAACCTGTCAGAGTTATTTAGTTCTGCAACATTTGAGAACAATAGGCTGCCGTTGTATTTGCAATACTAATGCAGGATAGATGCATAATGGTGCTGTTGTACTGTTGCTACTGCAGCCGTATGTTCACACTGCGAGCTGCTTGGTTGATGGATCGTTGTATTCTGACCGATTGTGGACGCTCTGAGAGGCTCCGACGTCATCAATTTTACTGCTTTGGTTTTGCCTTTCATAAATTACATTGTTTTAATGAGTGAGCATAGCAAGTGCTAATTAGGTAGAATTCATTGAAAATAAACAGAAAAAATAAGAATACTTCACCATCGACTCCAATGACGGATGCAACCGTGCCCTAAGCATAGTTTTTGAGATGTTTATTCCTGCAGTCGTTCAAATACAAGTTGTAAAGAACTGGAATGAAATCACATCTGTGGGGAAACAAGGAAGCATGGAAATCTGTTGACGGACGATGAAAGGTTCAGCCGTGGCCAACCTTTCTCGGCCGACAAGCTTATTGACCGTCCACACATCAGCCGGGTTTCCCTGGTCGCTTAGCTCTGTGAGAAATGAAAGGATCACTGGTGACTTGATGGTATCGTTCACAGTATGAACGCAAGGTAACTAAAAACTGATACCACTAGAAACCCCTCGCCGTCTCTGATAATGAGTGAAGCTTTGCTGCTTTTGCATGTTGCTTGTTAAGCAGATGGAGGGCTGTTTCTCTACTGTATGTTTACTCTTCACCACCAGTCATGGCTCCCAGTAGAAATTAAATGCAACTATGGAAACAAAGTAAATGTAGTCTATATTCTGCCGCAGCAGGTACTGTTGAAGCAAGTGTGACTTGAGAGTCCTTGGGAACGTGAGCGAAAGGTAATTTTTTTCACTTAGTCAAATTGGGAATTGTTGGGTTTTGCTTTCCCCTGAAATTTGAAACATTCTTTACTTGTCAAAAGAGTAAGTAATGACATTTGTGGCTAGATAGCAGCTATAGAGGAGAGGAGCTACAGAGTATTATATTTATTTTCACTATATTTAGAGAAAAATGTACATGGGTAGCAGTCCTCACACTGTAAACTTCAGTGTTATTTTCACACTGCCCTATCTACCTCAAGACCAATATCAGGGACAAACCGCCCTCATAAATCACAAAACCAGTAGAGAAAAATGTTATGGGATGTGTGTCAAATCTTCTAGAGATATATCATCTAAGCTCATCTCCTTCTGTGAAGCAGATGTTGTAGATTGTTATGGTAATAATGTAGTTGAGATTTCCTTTCAGGCTCACTACTATTGCTTAATCTCATAGTGAATGACTGTTGTGATAGACACTTCTTTTGATCTTTCTGTCTGTATCAGCCAGAAAACCCATTTGTGTCTGTGTGATTGTTCTTGTTGGCTGGCCTCTTCCAGGTGAGACATTTAGTAGATAAATGTTTTTTGTGCTGGAATCAGTTCAGTGGAGGAAAAGTGTGTAGGATTGTGTGGTAGAACATTGTGAGCATCAGCAGCAGCTCAGCCAGCTGTCTGGGTTCAAAGCAGTGGAGAGCTTGGCAGCCTGAAGGCGTCTCAGGATCAACTCTGATGCTCTCTGGGGCCCCAGCACCTGATTGATGGAGCTGTTTGTTCCTAATCACTTCAGAGATAAAGTACCACGCAAGGAACCTTGAAATTGGAGCTAAGGACTCTGCGGCAGCGAGTACAGGAGCTACATGAGAGTTGGGGCAATAACTTAAGATTGTCTCAGTGCTTCACCACTCACGCTGTTTCTCCCTGTGCCTTGCTGGTATTGGCTGTTGTTTTAGCTCTGTGTTCTGGTCTGATTTTTCAGCTTTGTGACCTCGCGTTTCGGAGACCATCGATTCAGCAGATAAGTGTGTTTCAGTTAAATGAGAAGTGAGAAATGAGAAGATTGGACAGAGGTTTGAACCTCTCATGTACCAGCATGAAGCCGACCCTCTTTTTTCACATCAATATCAGGATTCTCCTCAGCCTGTCAGTATAAACCTCTGTATGGAGCTAAGACAGGCTGAGACAGAGATGGATTGATGTATACTATCTGAGATGTGAACAGCAGCATCCCAACTAAATCTCAGGCCTCCTGTTCACTCCGGTGTTTTAGAAATAGGAAAACCTGAACTAGAATACAGGTACATTGTTCACTGAATTGTGCTTGTGTGAACTGTGTCTCCTGGACATCCCACCCAATTTCACTTCCATTAGGATTGGAGGAGGCAGAGGATAACTCTCTTGGTTACACAGTAGCAGCGATATTGTAGGCTATCATTTTAGCAGTGTGACATTGTAGCCTTAACTGTACAGTGGCCTCTCTCTCTCTCTCTCTCTCTCTCTCTCTCTCTCTCTCTCTCTCTCTCTCTCTCTCTCTGTGTCTCTCTCTCTCTCTCTCTCTCTGCCAGTGTGTGGAGTTTTATTTGTGTAATTTACATCCTCTCCGACGGCCCTCTGTGCCCTC